>CAUYON010075356.1:0-15995 GCA_963573935.1 Arctocebus calabarensis | reverse complement strand
ACTTTTCAAATACTCTATAAAGACCATTACCTTCATAAGAAAAATACAAAATTATTATACAATTTATGTGAGAATTAGTCACTATTTTCTATTTTTTAGTGAATAGTGACTAATTCTCACATAAATTGGATTTAATTTTGACCAAAGTACATTACTTAAACATTAATTTTTAATTCAACTTGTTAATACATTGTTTAGGATAGTGCATCCTCATTTATAAGTGAAATATGTTTGTAATTTCCCCTTTATGACAATGTATTTTTTCCAATTTTAATATCAGGTATATCCAAATGAAGTAGAATGATTTTGAAATATTTCTTCTTTCTCTATTGTCTATAAGATGGCATGATCTGTTTTTTGAAATTATCTTTTATTTTTATTTATAAATATTAGTCCTCTATTTTTTGAGACTTTGGGAAAAAAACAAAAACATAAGAAGTTAACTGATGATGTCATACTGACCTCCGAGTCAAAGCATTCTATAATAGACATACTCTTAGTTGACAATGTGAAAAAAAAAAAAAAGAAAAGAAAATAGTTACAATAATTTATAGAAGAGAAAAGGGTGTCCTAACCTAAAGACATTGAGATAGGGCATACAAAAGAGTAGAAAGGATTGAAGGGTATGAAGGATTTAGTGATTGACTAGATATGAGGACCAAGGAACAGGAAATCCAAGGTCACTTAGTCTCTGACTTTGATAACTGGATCAACAATGATGGAGGACATTGACAAAGATGAAACACCAAAGGGAAAAGTTTATAAAATCTACATGAAGATGTTCAGTAAAGAAAAGGATATATAAATCTTTACACTAAAGGGAATGATCTGGGTAAGCTACTTACTACAAAATGGATACAATTAGAATAGGTGAATACAATTTAGGAATGATGTAGAGAACAAAAAAGAAGGTGATACTATCATTTAAGTTTGAACTAAATAAAAAGAATCTGAAAGAAATTATGAAGAAATGTTTAATTTCTTAATTTGTAAAAGGTACCTATCAGAAGTGCCATCCTCACTTTATGTCTCTTATTTTCAAGTTGTGATGCAGGTAAAATTTCTAATTAAGAAAATATTTTGGAAAAAAATAAATTACTAGACAAATAAAAAAACATTATTATGCTAAACACAAAACAAAACAAAAAAATTATTATACAAATATTAGGTTATTTTCATTTACAGATTTGCAAATACCAGTACAGCAAATGTGTGTTCCTTGTTATTAATTTGAGTTATGATCAAACAAAAAGCAAATAGGTCTTGAAATTACTATTATCGAGTATACTTTTCAGCATGAAATTTAGGTCAGGGACATTCATAATAATTATTATTTTTTTATTAAGTCATATACACATAGATCATGAATACATTTAAGCATATGTGGGGTTCAATGTATTGATTTTGTTTTTTTTTTTTTGCAGTTTTTGGCTGGGGCTGGGTTTGAACCCACTACCTCCAGCATATGGGGCTGACACCTTACTCCTTTGAGCCACAGGCGCTGCCCAATGTGTTGATTTTTTAATACAATTTGGAGTGCTTACATCAAACTAATTAATATAGCTTTCACCTCATTTACTTGATTATTGTGTTAAGACATTTATGTTCTATACTTGATAGATTTGACTTGTACCCTTGCAATATGCTCCATAGGTGTGGTCCCACCATTTACCCTCCCTCTATTAAACCTCTCCCATCTCCTCCCTTCCCACTCCATTTCTCTCCTTCATCCTGGGCTATAGTTGTGATCTATCTTTCATAAGAAAGTGTGAGTAAATATAAATTGGGTTCATAGAAGTACTGAGTACACTGGATACTTTTTCTTCCATTCTTGAGATACTTAACTTAGGAGAATATGTTCCAGGTCAATCCACATAAACATAAAAGAGGTAAAGTCTCCATCTTTTTAAGGCTGCATAGTATTCCATGGTATACATATACCATGATTTATTAATCCATTCATGGGTTGATGGACACTTGGGCTTCTTCCATGACTTGACTATTATGAATTGAGCTGCAATGAATAATCTGGTGCAATTATCTTTTTTGCAAAGTGATTTTTGGTATTTTGGATATACTCCTAGTAGAGGAATTGCAGGATCCAACAGCAGTTCTATTTTTAGATCCCTGAGTGTTCTCCAAACTTCTTTCTAAAAGGAATGTATTAGCTTGCATTCCCACCAGCAGTGCAGAAGTGTTCCCTTTTCTCCACATCCACGCCAACATCTGTAGTTTTGGAATTTTATTGTGTGGGCTGTTCTTACTGGAGTTAGACAGTATCTCAAAGTGGTTTTGATTTGCATTTTCTGATGATTAAAGATGATGAACATTTTTTCATATGCCTGTAGATCATACACCTGTCTTCTTCAGATAAGCTTCTGTTCAAGTCTCTTGCCCACAATGAAATGGGATCACTTGTTCTTTTCTTAATAATATGTTTGAGTTCTCTATGGATTCTGCTTATCAGACCTTTGTCGGAAACATAACCTGCAAATATCCTCTCCCATTCTGAGGGCAGTCTACTTGCTTTACTTATTGTGTTTTTGGCAGTGCAGAAGCTTTTTAGTTTGATCTGATCCCAGTAATGTATTTTTGGTATTGTTTCAATTGCCCTGGGGTCCTCCTCAGAAAGTTCTCTCCCAGGCTAATTTTGTCGAGTGTTTTCCCTGCACTCTCTCCAAGAATCTTTATGGTTTCGTGTCTTAAGTTTAAGTCTTTTATCCAGTGAGAGTCAATTTTGTTAGAGATGAAAGGTGTGGGTCCAGTTTTAGTCTTCTATTAAGTCGCCAGCCAATTCACTCAGCACCATTTGTTCTTTCCCCAATATATATCTTTGATAGGCTTATTAAAGATTAAATGACAATAAGTGTCTTGATTCATCTCTTGGTTCTCAATTCTGTTCCATACATCTACCTCTCTATTTTTGTGCCAGTACCAAGCTGTTTTGATCACTATAGATTTATAGTATAGTCTGAAGTCTGTTAGCATGATTCCACCTGATTTGTTTTTATTTCTGAGTAATGTCTTAGCTACATGAGGTTTTTTCTCTTTCCATATAAAACGAAGTATTAGTTTTTCCACATCTTTAAAGTATGACAGAGGTGCTTTAAGAGAGATTACATTAAATCTGTACATTGCTTCAGGTAGTATGGACATGTTAACAATGTTGATTCTTCCTAGCCATGAGCATGGTATGTTTTTCCATTTGTTGACATCTTCAGCTATTTCTTTTCTCAGTTTCATAGTTCTCTTTATAGAGATCATTCAATCCTTTGTTAGGTACACTCCCAGGTATTTCATTTTCTTTGGCATTACTATAAAGAGAATAGAGTCCTTGACTGTTTTTTCAGCTTGACTATTGTTAGTATATATAAAGGCTACAGATTTATGAGGGTTGATTTTGTAACCTCAGACACTGCTGTATTCCCTGATCACTTCTTAGAGTTTTGTAGTTGAACCCCTGGGGGTTTCCAGATATACAATCATATCATTTGAGAAGAGTGAAAATTTGATCTCCTCTGGCCCTATACAGATACCCTTGATCGCCTTCTCTTGTTTGATTGTGATAGCTAAAACTTCCATTACAATGTTAAAAAGCAGTGGAGACAATGGGCAACCTTGCCTCATTCCCAATCTGAGAGGAAATGATTTCAATTTCACTCCATTCAATATGATATTGGCTGTGGGTTTGCTGTAGATTGTCTCTATCAGTTTAAGAAATGTCCCTTCTATTCCCGTTTTCTTAAGTGTTCTGATCATGAAAGGATGCTGGATATTATCAAAAGCTTTTTCTGCATCAATTGAGAGAATCATACGGTCTTTGTTTTTTAATTTGTTTATGTGATGAATTATATTTATAGATTTACATATATTAAACCAGCTTTGAGACCCTGGGAATAAAACCCAACTTGGGTGTGGTATACAATTTGTTTGATGTGTTGCTGGATTCTGTTTACTAGGATCGTATTGAATATTTTTCCATCAATATTCATTAGAGATATTGGTCTATGATTTTCTTTTCTTGTTGGATCTTTTCCTGGTTTGGAGATTATGATGATGTTTGCTTCATAGAATGTGTTGGGAAGTATTCTTTCTTTTTCTATGTTTTGGAAAAGGTTAAGTAATATAGGTACTAGTTCTTCCTTAAAGGTTTGGTAGAATTCTGATGTGAAGCTATCTGGTCCTGGACTTTTCTTTTTAGGAAGATTTTGTATAGTTGATGCTATTTCAGAACTTGATAGAGGCCTATTCAACATTTCCACTTCTTCCTGGCTAAGTCTAGGAAGGTGGCACAAGTATGGGTCAATTTCTATTAGATTTTCATATTTCTGAGAATAGTTTTTTGTTATATTCATTAACGATTTTTTGAATTTCTGCAGAGTCTGTGGTTATCTTGTCTCTGTCATTCCTAATTGATGAAATTACAGATTTTACTCTTTTATTTCTGGTTAGGTTAGTCAAAGGTTTATCAATTTTATTGACTTTTTCAAAAAAACAAGTTTTTGATTCCTTGATCTGTTGTATAATTTTGTTATTTTCAATTTCATTTAACTCTGCTCTAATTTTGGTTATTTCTTTTCTTCTCCTGGGTTTGAGGTTGGAATGTTCTTCCTTTTCCAGTTGCTTGAGATGTCCCATTAAGTTGTTGATTTCCTCTCTTTCCATTGTCTTGAGGAAGACTTGCAATGCTATAAATTTCCCTCTTAGGACTGCCTTTGTAGTATCCCACAGGTTCTGGTAGTTCCTGTCTTCATTGTCATTTTGTTCCAAAAATTTGGTAATTTCTTTCTTAATCTCATCTATAATCCAGCTATCATTTAGCATAAGATTATTTAGTTTCCATGTCTTTGTGTGAATTTGCAGATTCCTGTTGTTACTGAGTTCAACTTTTATTCCATGATGGTCTGAGAAGATAAAAAGAATAATTTCTATTTTTAAAAATTTGCTGAGGTTAGCCTTGTGACCTAAGATGTGATCAATTTTGGAGGAAGTTCCATGCACTGATGAGAAGAATGTGTATTCAGTTTTGTTAGGATAAAATGTTCTGTAGATGTCTGTTAAATCCAATTGTTGAATGGTTAAATGTAAGTTTAAAATTTCTTTGCCTAGTTTCTTATTGGAGGATCTATCCACCCAAAGGGTTGTTAAAATCTCCAACTATTATAGTACTGGAGGAAACAAGTCACTCATGTCAGTTAGAGTCTCTCTTATAAACTGAGGAGCATTATGGTTGAGTGCATAAATATTAATAAACACTCATGTTGAGTGTTTCCCTTAACAGATATGAAGTGAACATCTTTATCTTTCCTTACTTTTGTTGGTTTAAAGCCTATTGTATCTGTGAATAAAACTGCAACACCTGCATTTTTCTGATTTCCCTTGCCTGGATTATAGATGACCATACCTTCACCCTGAGTCTATATTTATCTTTTAAGGTGAGATGAGATTCCTGTATGCAGCAGATATTTGGCCTGAGTTTTTGTATCCAGTCAGCCAATCCACATGTGACTCTTTAGAGGGCAATTTAAGACATTCACAGTAATTGAGAGTACTGATAAGCCTGGTAGTATTTTGGGTATAGATTTTTTGAAAGTACAGTGGACATTTTTAATCATTTCACCACTGTGGAAGTTGGGATTTGATCAAAAATTTCTAAGTGAGTCTACTTTGGTGGTAAAGCATTGTGCTTGTCATTGTGGAGGATGGGTCTGAGAATATCCTGGAGAACTGGTTTAGTTATGGCAAATTTCTTTAGCATGTGAAGGTCATTAAGTATTTAATTTTTCCATCATAAATGAAACTTAGTTTAGCTGAATACAGGATCCTGGGTTGAAAATTGCTTTGTTTTAGAAGGTTGAAGGTAGATGACCATCCTCTTCTGGCTTGAAAAGTTTCAACAGAGAGATCTGCAGTCATTCTAATATTATTCCCCTTGGAGGTTATGGTTTTCTTACGTCTGGCTGCTTGTAGTATTTTCTCCTTCATATTAATGTTGGCGAAGTTAATTATAATATGTCTGGGAGATGCTTTATTTGGATTGAGTCGTGCTGGAATTCTGAAACTGTCTGCTATCTGAATTTCAGAATCTCCCATGATGTTTGGTAAGTTCTCCTTGATTACCTCTTGGACTACAGAATCTGGGCCTTTCGAAGCAACCTCATCGCCTACAGAAATTCCTATAAGGTGAGTATTAGTTTTCTTTGAATTATCCTAGAGCTCTCTGAGAGAATGATCCATTTTTGCTTTCCACTTCTCTTTCCTCTTTGAGCATTTGGGAACATTCAAAACCTTTGTCTTCGATGTCAGAAACCCTTTCTTCTGCCTGCTCCATTCTGTTACTGAGGCATTCCCCTATATTTCTCATATCTTGGAAGGCTACAACTTCTTTTCTCAATGTGTCAAAACCTTTGGTGATTTTGTCTTTGAATGCATTGAATTCTTGAGACAGCTTTTGAATTATTCCTAGAATTTCTAATTCCAACTTTACTTCCATTCTGTTAATCTTATTTGCCATCCAAATTCTAAACTCAATTTCTGACATCTCAGCCATTTATTTATGAATGGGATCCTCTGGTGTGGCTGCTTAGTCATTTCTTGGGGGAGTTGATCTGCTCTGATTATTTGTGTTGCTAGAGTTTTTCTGCTGATTCCACCCCATGATTGTTTTTCACCATTTGGCTAGATGAACAGGTAAAGTGAAATTGGATTGGCTTCTGGAGTTGTGGTTAACTGACCCTTTGCCAAAGAGCTGGGACTGGTGACTGCAGCTTTTCCCCTACAGCTTTGCAAAGGACTCGTATAGTATTACGCCTGACACTCTGGAGACCTGCTTGGTGTGGTGGGGCTAGGTGGCTCTGTCTTGTATTCAGCTGTTCTCTGTCCAATCCTAGTGAATTAGTGACTCTAGGTTGAAGTCTCAGCTGAAATTTTTTTCCTTGGAGTTGCAGCTTGCCTCGGCAGAAAAGATATGCAATCATCTATCTCTTTCCTAGGCTCAGCTCCCACCCTCTGGCTTTGTTGGATTCTTTGTGGCTGTGCTCTCTCCCACTGGACTGGAAACTTCTGTTGAAAGCTGGCTCCAGTCAGCCATCATCCCCCACGCTCCCTTATTCTGTTGTCCTAGGAGAGGTGAGCTAAACGTCTATCCCATTTGCCATCATGCTCCGCCTCCAACACTCATAATTATTAAAGTTCATAACAATGTCCTAAAAGATGAGACTAAGTTAGGGTTATTATTTTAGTCTGATTTTTACTTCAGGAATTAAATTCTCCCCTACATAAAATTTCTACACTTTCTGAAATCTTTGCACCCTGTTTTGAGTGCATTTGAGACAGATTATCATTAGTATTTTCTGAAAGAAAAGTGTGATAAAAATATTAATACTTTCATTATAATTATGTGATTTCCTTAAGGAATAAAGAACTCTTTTCTAAAAGGTAAAAACCCACATGCGTGTTTTTTGTTCTGATTTGGTTTTTTTGAGACAGAGTCTCCCTGAGTAGTAACTCTTGGGCTTAAGAGATTCTCTTGCCTCAGTCGCCCATGTAGCCGGGACTATATGCCCTTACCACAATGCCCATCTATTTTTTTTTTTGTTGTCGTTGTTGTTTTAGCTGGTTGGGGCCGGGTTCAAACCCACCAGCCTTGGAGTATGTGACCAGCACCCTACCCACTGAACTACAGGCACTGCCATTAGATTATGTAGTAAAGTTAATTCACTTTCATTTGCACATCTGGTTTTGTTGCTTTGAAGATCAACCCCAGAACCTGCCTCTATATAACAAGGAAACACCAGTAGAAAAAGAACATTTTAAGGCAACATCTTATCTTTTAAGTTTTCACATACTCTTTTCCTTCTTCCCATTCCTTTCTCCCTCCAGGAGGGTCTCTTTGAATTTGGAAAGTCCAATTGTTATTTTTCTAACACACAATAGTGGTTCTAAGCCTCATAGTCCCTCCTTTCCTGAATCTATCACATGTCAGTTCCTGGCAGGATAGGCCAGTCAAAATCCGGGGCTTCCCCAAAGGCAACGCCCACCCAGAAGTGGCTTGAAAGGGCTCAGCTATATCACATCATAAATGACACAGAGGAATATCCTTGATCTGAGCACCATGCTCTGGATCATAAAAAGGGCCAGGAGGCTACAAGAAAGGGCGGTTGATTTTATACAAAGTAGAAGTTTACTGCACTCTAAAAGGCAGTTTCCACACTTCCCCAGGAAGGCTGTGCTGAGGCTTTGTGAATTAGGAGAATGCTGCCGAGACATGGGAGGATTCTCAAGGCTTTACTTTTATGGCCAACAACCCCAGTGTAGCCTCCAACCCTTCTCTGCAGGGCCCGCCTTCCACATACACTCCCTCTACCATCCCCCAGCTTCCAGGTCAACAATGACAACCAAGTGCAGGTCAGGAAGCTGCCTGCACTGATCAGAAAGGTACCCAGACAGACAGACTTGATATTCCTCATGCCTGTTTCTCAGGCACAGACTCAAAGCCTAGCTTTAGAAGCTCATGTATTTTAGGACCATGCCAATATGAAAGTTCAGGCAAGAATTCTTTAGGTACATACTGAGTCAATGTTCTTGCTAATGTATGTGATGTGTTCCTTCCCATATATCCTCCTTATCTGATAGTCACATTTCAACAAGTCATGAGAAAGGGAAGTTTTGAAAAGTTGCTTCTGTCATCCCTGAGTGACAGTCAAATTCTCCTGAATTTGAATCCTAGAAAAATGAGCCCTAAAATGGTGGTTTCTTTTAAGCCACTGAGTTGTGGAGTGGTTGATTTTATAGGAATAGGTAACTGAAAGAGTCCCTTACAGATAGATTTTTCACTTAATTTATACTTCCTCTGTTTCACTAACTTCCAAATAAGGATTCTCCATTAAATGCCTTTCCTGGTTTTCCTTCCTCACCTTTCAAGTCGTCTAAGCTCATCACTCAAGAGGTTCTGCAGCTCCAGCTTTTCCAGAATAAGTTCACACTGCCTCTGGTACTGCTCACGGGGGTTTTCAGGGAAGGAAGTGTGGAGAGCGTTCACACCTCCCAGCAGTGCACCTCCCTGCAGGGGTGAGAAAGTACCAGGGAGAGTCAGCAGGCAGATGCTGTGGCAGTACACACCGGGGACCACCCCCTACACCCCTACCTTGGGCATCAGAATCACCCGGGAGGCTTCATCAAATTTTGATCATTCTCTCCCCTAGTTCTTAGTGGCACTGCTGCTCCAGGGAGCCATACTGTCACCAGTGGGGCCATGAACACCCTACAGGTGTGCAGAGGAGAGAAGGGGCTGAGACTCCTACTTTATACCAACAAGCAGTGTGATGCTGCCAACGCAGTAATGTCTCCAGGACATTTTCTCATCTTCTTTTAATTCTTGATATGTTAATAACATGTATCTTTTCTTAAGAAAGTTTGTAATATATTGCATATATTAGGTATGCAAATATCTTTACCTGCATTGAGGACTCCATTACTGACACCACTGTAATAGCATCTTCCAGGGTCACAGTATCACGAAACATCAGACGAGCATGAGCTGAGAAAATAAAACATTTTTGTTTTTAAGGAATGTTTGAGGTGATAAACGTAAATCTCTACCTGACCCCCAAGTTGGATTTTATGAATGAGCTACTAACAACAAATTTATTTTACAAGTACAAGCATAAAAGTCAATGTTCAAGCCTTATGGTTGTTTCTATAATGGGCTATCCCTTCTGCACAGTCCATGCAATTTTGTATATTTATATATAAAAAATATTCTGAGCTCTAGCGAAGAGAGCAGCTGTATAAACATATATTTAACATTCAGCAACTTTTAATCCTCACTTTGTAATTTTCTATAGAAATACACAAAATTCATACTCATTTCTCACCTCTGACACTTCTCTTTACCTATGATCTATAAGCTTTTAAAGCTACCTATTAGCAAGCCAGTTACTTGCCCTGTAAAGCCTTGAGAAAATGAAGTCCATTTCTTTTACAGTAATTTTTATTAAGCTTACATTAAAGTTTGAGACGCATATTCACCATGTGTGTACATGTAAGCCTTATACCACAGTGATGGGATAGGGCGTGGCATTGAATTTGCTTACTATAATGATTGGGGGGTTGTGGCTTGGAATTACTGAGTTAAGACAAGATACTATATGGGAAACAATTTCAAATAAGAAACAATTCCCACCCCCACCCCGCAAAAAAAAAAAAAAAAAAAAGAAAAAACAAACAATCCCACTCAACATGCTAACAGAGGTACAAATGAGAAACCAAACATCAAAACAAACACTTTAGAGGAATGATATCTTAAGTTGCAGGAGGTCCTGAGATGTCACAAAGACCCCTTTTTCTAATGACATCGTGTCCATTCAGTGTGCATAATCTGTTCTCAAATTGCTAAAAGTTGACCTTTCAATCAATCCCACAATCCCATCACTAGGTATCTACCCAGAAGAAAAAAAGATAAGTTTACCATAAGGACATCTGCACTAGAATGTTTTTTGTAGCTCAATTGTCAATCACCAAGATGTGGAAACAACTCAAGTGCCCATCAACTCAAGAATGGATAAAAAAATTTTGGTGTATGTACACCATGGAATATTATTCAGCCATAATAAAGATGGAGACTTTACATCTTTTGTATTCACCTGGAAGGATGTGGAGAGTATCCTCCTAAGTAAAGTATCACAAGAATGGGGAAGCAAGCATCCAATGTACTCAATACTAATATAAAACTAGCAAATGAATAACTACACCCCCATATGAAGAGAAAAACACAATTAAATTCAGGAAGGGGGGAGGGGGGAGGCACAAGGTGGTAAGGGGATGGTTTGGTAAGCTCTCACCTAATAGGAACAATGTATGGGTCTCTGGTAGACCTCCTGGGTGAAGGGCTCAAGTACAACTTGCATCTTACCTAGCAAATGCAAACAATGTAACCTAATCATATATACCCTTACATTAATCTAAAATAAAATTTTAAAAAAGAAGAGCAGACAATGTCTCATGGCTCAAAGCCTTCACTTTTTAAGTGACTGTTTGCATCTTATTCACACTCATCTTAGACTCCACGATGCTAAGCTCTATGCCTTGCCCACAGCAGACTTTCAGTCAAAGTGTCATTTGTCGAATGGAACAAACCTTCTGCCAATCGTATCAAGCTTTCCAACAGGCGGATGGTCGTCCGAGCAGCATTCCGGGCATCACTCTGCCTTTGCATCTGGTAGTACCGGAGAAGAACTTGATTACCCACGTCAGACAGGGAGGGCTGCAGGTTCCTAATGAGGCAGAAGTAGGCTTTCATCTTCTCCATGCTCCAGAGTTTCTCTGATTTGCTTGGGTAACCTGTGTATATCAGGAAGTGGGTCAGTAATTTCAAAGGTAACGCAATCATCTCATTTTAAGAATTTTTATAAAGTTCTTATACTCATTGTTTAAAGGATAATCTTTAGATTTTTGTGACTATTTAAATCTAGATCTGTTCTCTGTATAGCATATAGTTCTAGAAAAAGCAGTCTTCTGATCTAAGATAAATAATGCTAAGCTTCCTACAGGGTTTAAAGTTATTAATTTGTTACCCCATGGTAATAAATTATACTTGAGTAATCAATGTAACTTGAGGAGCTGTCCACATTTAGAGATTTCTATTCCATAATTTAGTCCAGTTTTCTTTGTAAATAAGGTAAGCAATAATTCTCTATCATAAGCCTTCCCCCTTTCATCACAAGAGACATATTAAACAATTGCAACCTCATCAGTGGCTGGTAGAGAATGACCTTCTTCCTTCTATTCAGCACTCTGGGGCCCATGGGCTCTTCTCACACACTGATTTCTGTCTAAGCATCTCACTGTTGCCTGTTACACAGCATATCCTGGTTTTTTTCCTAATCTTCTCCAAACAGAATTTCCTTTATTTATTTTTTTCAGAGCTAAAAGCAAGATTTCTTTTTCTTCTAGAGTCCAATTCACATAAGACAAAAACAAGATGTTTACTATGAATCAGCAATTCTATTACTCTTCTGAAAAAAGTTATATTTTAATATATTTACATTGAAAGTTCTTCTTTAAATTAACCACCGACTTTATCCCTAAAATGACAAAGAATCAGTCATTTGTAGGCCAAGTGTAGTGAACGATAATGTTCTCTCAGGACAAAGCAACACTAGAAACGTAACAGTTATACACGGGAGTTGACTAGTTTCGCAATGGCTAAAAGGAATTTCTTTTAGTTACATCTAATCTCTTTTTTGTCACTTTGAATGATGTTGCTTGTCTCCACGTACCTTTATTTTCTAAGATAAAGGAGGAAATGATACGATCCCAGTCTTCATTCTTGGTATCAAGTAAAACCAGGATCAGGTCAAATCGACTCAAGAGTGGGCTGCCGAGGGCGATGTTTACAGACACAGACTCCTGGGGATCGTACTGGCCTTTGGGGTTAGTTGCTGCCAGGATGGTGGTCCTTGTGTTCAGCTTGCACACAAGGCTACCGAGAGAAAGGGTACAGTTGTTTGACTGTCAGATGTAAACAAAAAGCATGATTAAACTTGTTAATATAACAGGGCAGTTCTTGGCCCCACACTCCGGGGCACAGTGGTTTCAGCCACAGCCACATATACCGAAGTTGGTGGGTTTGAACCCAGCCCGGGCTAGCTAAAACAACAATGACAACTGCAACAAAAAATAGCAGGGTGTTGTGGTGGGTGCCTATAGTCCCAGCTACTTAGGAGGCTGAGGCAGGAGAATTGCTTAAGCCCAAGAGTTTGAGGTTGCTGTGAGTGTGGTGCCGTGGCACTCTACTGAGGGTGACATAGTGGGACTTTATCTCAAAGGGGGGGGGGGCAGTTCTTGAGCCTTGAGAATCTAGAAACCCCTGTGAATGAAAATGTGGAATGATACAAGAGGATATCACAAACCCCATGTTCAAACAGAGGATTTTGACACTAGTCCATCTCTAAGAGAAGTTCACTATTCCATAAATACTTTTTATGCTGCTAGATGAGCAGACCCCTTGCTAAGTGCTAAGAGAGACTCAAAATCAAACCAAGCATTAATACTGTTCTTAAGCAGCTTGAAATCCACAAGTTACAATGTAATACAAGGCAGTACATGGTAAATTCTGTAAAAGTAACATTTCCAGGATAAATAAAGATGATGTGTATTATCGATGTGGATGGACATTTTGAACTGGGTCCTAGTTTTTTTAAGTGGAGACATACATTTATAGAGGTGCTGAGGGTAGGCAGTGAGGATGACTTTAGAGAATGGACAGCAACAAAACTTTTTTTGTATTAACTTCTTTTTATTTTTCTATACATCAAAGAAATGGGAGACAGAGAAAAGAAAAGGAAATCAGGAAATAAAAAGATTGATTTGGCATTGAGCTGCTGATGAGCAGCTGTGAAGAAAAGCCTGAAGGGGCCTGGGCTTGGCCAGGGCTGGCCAGGGACGCTCTGTGTGCAGGAGACAGGGCAGGATGACACTGCAGGGGAGCAACAGGGAGGAGCCAAGTCCTAAATGGAGCAGTGGCAGGACAGGGATGGATGTGATATAACTTATTATAAAATAATTTGAGGGGCAAATCCTCAAAATACTATGGCAAATTTACTCACTGTCAAAATTTTTATCTATAAACTTGTGTGCCCTGTCCTTGCTACCCATTTTGGGTTCCAGTGGGATGTCTCTGCCTCTCAGGAGTTACAGCAGCACACGTGTGCTACATCTGGTAATCTGTATCTATCTTCAATGGGCTCTGCTACTTCATTCCCAGGCTGAAAAAACTTGAAGATCTTTACTTGTGGCAAATTGCACAAGAAGACACTCATCAAGTAAGAGAACGTTCAAACAAAGGCTATTTTTATCAGAAACTAAGTCCATTTTTAAAATATCAGTGAAAGAGAAAAATTCTGAATAATCTACATCTTACCGATTATGTGCCAAATGGCTTTTGTAAAGGCAGGTGTTTAAAACTTGGAGTCCAGTTTGCTATAAAAACAATGTAATAAATGGCTCCTAACTAATCTAATCTAATGGCTCCTAACATTTAACCCACACCAAAGTGAAAATATTTGCATTTATCATAAAAAATTGTAATACTGGCAACGAAACAATGTATGTACATATAAAATTATTTTTTAAATTATTTTCAGTGGTAGGTAAGGTTCTTCTTTTTGATCAACAAATATTTGTAGGGCATTTCTGGGTACACAGGACTATACTGAGAATTCAAAAAAGGTGTGTAGCTGGTCCCTACTGCCAGTTAGTTTGCAATAGACGCTGTGAGGGATGAACAGGCTCAACAAAGCACCTGCCAGATGGCAGGTGTGCAATGAATCCTTGGTCAGTGTTAGAGTCAATACCAGCAGAGAGACCCTGAGTGGAGACATCTGGATAGCTACAAGGAAAATAATGTTTGATATTTCCGTGATATAAGAAGGAAAATGAACTAAGACAGAAAGAACACAGTAAATTATTCCTGAGGCAATTGGGGGGAAAAATAGAAAGAATAAGTGTAAGAGGCTGGGTACCATGGCTCACAGCTTTAATAATAGCACACTGGGAGGCCAAGGTGAGAGGATCACATCAGTGCAGGAGTTCAGACTAGCCTGAGCAAAATAGAAAAATTAACCAGGCATGGTGGTGGGTGCCTGTAATCCCAGCAACTCAGGAGGCTGAGGCAGGAGGATCGCTTAAGCCCAAGAGTTTGAGGTGCTGTGAGCTGTGATGCCACAGGACACTAGCCAAAGAATGAGACTGTCTCTCTCTCAAAACAAAACAAAACAAATAAAGAGGAAGTGTAAGAAAGGGGGCTAATGAAGATTCATATGTGAAGAAAAAGGCTGCCTGAGGTGAAGTTGGTAGTAATGGCAGCAATGAAAATCAGGAGAGTGGGCAGGGAAGCAATGATACAGGATAATAAGGGAGGCAGATTCCTGCAGCAAAGAAGGGGGACAGCAGTAGTGCCCAGAGGGATAGGGTGGGCTCTGGGCAAATGAGAGGGAGGAAAGCAGTGTGTAAGCTTGGTGGCTGCAGATGAACATTTCTGTTAAAAACGGAACAGGACTTCAGCAAACACACAGTCTAATCCTAAACATTTACATGTAGTAGTGGCTTAACCAAGAAAGTACTGAATGAATGGCCTCATGAGTTAGAATAAAGTAACTTATTTTTCCATCCAATATGAACTCCACCCTCCTCAATAATGTTAATACAAATACCTACCAAGTAGTACCACGCATTCTATTAGGCTGAAACAGATCACCCCTAACCACAGCAACCTGAAAGGCAAGCTCAGAGACATTAACTTCCCCACAATTACACTGCGCAGCAGAGCTGGGCCTCAAGCCTAGATACACTGGGCTCAAGATCAATGCTCCTCCCCTTCCAGACAGCCTCCCCCGTGGCCCGTAACATTTCAGGTGCACAACTCCTGTGGTCTCATAGAGTCTGCCTGGTGTTTAGGGATCTACTTACTGGCCTTATTTTTTTCCAACTAAATTTGATCTTCCTTGAGGGACTGTGACTTATGTTGTAAGTTTAATATATGCCACTGTCTGGTACATATTAAATGCTTAATAAATGTGCACTAAATGACAAAAAACAAATCTTTTTTTTTTTTTTGAAGGATATTTGTTTTAATATCAAGATACAATGATTGAAAAATCTCTCATATAACTTGGGAATATGAGAATCTGTAAACAGAACTGCCCTAATCCAGGTAAGCAGTAACACTATACCTTTACTAAAGGTTTAAAAAAGAATTTTCATTATCCAGGTGAGATGACTGATATTGTGCATGTACAAAAGTATTTTATATGTAGTCCTGCTCCCCAAGATGCTACAGTGGTGTATGACAATCATTTCCTTGCAATTTTGCTAAAAAACACATTTGATCAAACAAAAAGCCTTCTGCAGGTAGAACAAGCATTCACATGTTATACAGACTACTTAGTACCAAGATTCAGATCTTAATGGGACTTCTTGAAAAGTTCTCTGCCCTC
>CAUYON010075350.1:0-12860 GCA_963573935.1 Arctocebus calabarensis | reverse complement strand
ATTAGTATAATCAGTAATAGGCAAAGGTAGAACAGCGTCAGGTCAGAAGCACTTATTCAGTGATGCTAAAAGAAAACCATATTAGGATTTTTCTTGCTGTTTCCTAAATAATAACTTCAAACTTTCTTTTGGCTCACAAGTATAGGTGGTCTGTAGTTGGCTGTCTTCTTTGTCTGCCTCTATGGAAGATGAAGGGTTCCAGGATTTTACTCGTGAATGATGTATGCAGGAATCGACTCCTATAACTTTAACAGCTGTAGAGGAAGACAAGATGACAGGAAAAGGGACTTCCCAATTTGGGGTTAGGGAAGGTGAATTAGAGGGAAGAGTTTTAATCATGACTAGATCTCTAGGAGGGAAAAGTTCCTATTTTAGTTAGTATGTCCCTCCCCATAAGGGGAGCAGGACTTTCAGGCATGATTAGGGAGGCATGAGAGAACAGCAAGCTTAAATTGCAGCTTGAAGGCTGGGAGAAAAATTTGGTAACCAGCTTTCGAGACACCTCCTGTATAGTTATGGATTTGGGAGATAAAAGACCAGGGTTAGAGAGAAGTACAGAAAAGGTTGCTCCAGTGTCCAAAAGAAATTTTATCTCCTGGCACTCCACTATAAGGCAGACCTCAGGTTCTTGAGGGGTTAAGACACAAGCTGGAGCCATGAGAATTTTCCCCGGGCACTCTCAGTCCAGTTTGGGCGCCGATGGGGTCACTGTCCCAGGAGGCTTTCTCCTCTGGGAACAGGCCACTAGAGGGGTGTTTTTCAACCTCTTCTCCCTGGCCCTTCTGTATAACACACCTAGAAAAAAGCCTGTCAAACTGAGTTCTGAAATGAGATTTTTGGTCCAATTATCCTCAGTGGCCAATGACAGCCACATGTGAAGAAACGTAACCAGGGATTGTCAGCCAATTCCTACTCACTTTAAGAGTCAGAGCAGGGGCCACCCCCGAAACCTCCCCTGAGTTCTCCTTCACCCCTAGGCTGGGTCAGGTGCCCTTCTCTGTGTCCCCCTTTGATGCTGTGTGTTTTTATCACCTTCATACTCCATGTGTAATGCACTCACTTCCCGCTGCTTGGGGGTAGACACTGAGTCCAAATTCAGCTTCGTTGTCACAGCTTCTGACAAGGAGTTTGGGATGCAACTGAGGGTAGGTGCCAGTGAGGCTGATAGAACTCAGCGTGTTTATCTGCAGCTGCTTTTCAATGATGTTTTAGGCCTTTGACTCACTATAGAAACAAACGTAAAATAGCCCTCAAGCAAAAACGAGGGGAAATAGATGGTATGTTGCAGAAGGTTGAAGGACAGAGCAAAAGTCCCCACAGCAGAGAGCTGCTGCTTCCGCAGGGGGGCGGGGGGGTCTTGGGTTTCACCCACAGTTCATGCTGGCATAGCTTGGACCCTGGAAATCAAGCAAGTAATTAAATTCTACTTCTTGGAACTGCAAAATTGATCACCAAAATAGCTTCGTCTCTTCACGGCATGCATCAAAAATGTTTGTCTATAGACAGCCGACAGGCTGCTAATTACCTCCTGCCACCCTGCGATGACACACGCTCACTTCTCACACGCGTCCTGACAGCCGTGAAGTGTGTACTGTCCCCCCTGACTGCCGAGCAGCAGTCTCCTCCAGTAGGGACTGCCGGCCCCGCTCCCCTCTGAGTGACGGGTATCAGTCCTCACTCCAGCAGCCTGACCCTAGCACAACCTAACGTATTTGTGCAATAATCCCTTCAACCAACACATGCTGTGTCCAATGGGCTGTAGATTCCAACTAATTGTGGTGTCATTGTGTGTCAGCGTCCTTGGCAGCTCCGTGTGGGAGGGGAAAGTCCCTAGGAAGTGAGCGAGTCTAACAGCAGGCAACTCCGTTTTATTTTAGTCAAGACATTGTGAACTCCTGATGCACAGCTCTATTTAGGATAATAATTCTCCACTCAGCCCATTTACAACCTTCCCGCCTCCCATTCATAGTGGTTGGTCTAAGGAAGAGTAATTGAGGAGGAAAAATGATCTTAGGAAATCCCATCTGTTTCTTAGCTAAGTGAGAGACGCAGGTGGAGCTTGAGGACATGGCACGCTGACCGTGAGTGGGACCTTGGGCTGCCACCACAGGGTACCTCCTTCCAACGTCTCCACTACGTGATGTGAAAGGTGGATTTCCAAGTCCTTTAAACATAATGGTTTCCACTTTCATGTACATTTCACTGACTTTTAAATTACATAAAATACACCCTGGGCTTGGGGAATCTTCGGGTCAAGATGTTTCTGTAGACCTCAGTTAGGTGTCCTCCGGGGCCATCTAAGTTTCTCACTCATCTAACAAATATTCGTGGAGTTCCTGTTGTTGGCCCAGCAGTGTTTTCAGCCCTGAGGCTACAGTGGAGATTAAGGCCCTGCCCTCGGGGAGCTCACAGAAGTGAGGACAGAAGACAGACAAGACCGACCAGACTGGGGCTAGGATGTCAGGAGGGCTCAGGGCTCAGAAGAGAAGGAAGCATTCAGAGGATGGAGAGATGCACGGCGACCGGGCGTGTGCCTCAGCCCTGTCATATTTTGGAGAGCCATGGCGACAGGGCGTGGGTCTCAACACTGTCATATTCTCAGTGCCAGTCAGAGTTCTAGAAAGAGCAGGTAGAACTCAAAGATGTAACCGAAAACCTCTCAATGAAGGGGCTCTTACCAGTGTGTGAGTTGGGTTAAGGGATCACCAGAGATGCCAAGGTCTCCAGCCACTAGCCACAGTAGGAAGCGGTCACGTCCAGGACCTGGAAGGGCCTTCCAGAAGAAGGAAGCAGCAGGCCAGATGAGCACCTGCTCTGCAGAGAACAGATACCCACAGCCGGGGCCACTCAGGGCAGAGAGCAAATGACAGCTCAGATGCCACAAGCCTAAATATCTCCAGGTGACACATGGAGCTAACAAATGGTTAAATATCCTTCCACCTTAATGAGACCATCTTCAGCATGACAAGATAGAAAACTTTCTGTAAAGTTAGGGTTGTCTGAAAGTCACCTACTCTTACCCCAAAGTAGGCATGGTGACACGTTGAGTACAGCACAACACACCCAGGCTAAAGGGACCTGGGCTGTGCACTCAGACAGCCT
Source organism: Arctocebus calabarensis (assembly GCA_963573935.1). Lineage (NCBI taxonomy): Eukaryota > Metazoa > Chordata > Mammalia > Primates > Lorisidae > Arctocebus > Arctocebus calabarensis. The sequence continues at coordinate 9,758 of CAUYON010075350.1, read as the reverse complement.
TGACTAGCGTGGCAGCTCTCCCTCCCCCAGAAGCTGGAAAGCACCCATTTCTTTCTGTAACTCAAGTGCTTTTTAAGCTTCCACCATCTGGCCCGTCTCGGAGTCTCACCCTTTGTAGGCTCCTGTGCGTATGTGCGTGATAGATCTGCATGCGTTTTCTCCTGTCAATCTGTCCACTGTCCCGTTTCTCCTCAGGTCAAAACTTCAGAGGGCAGAGAAAAGGTTCTCTTGCCCCTCAACAGCAAAATACCAAAGAGAACTGATTTAATCATCGTCACACATCTCTAGGTATTCTAGACTAACAAAATTGGGGTGAGTAATAAAACTTCTACACAACCCAAACATTTCTATATATTTAATTCGTAAAATATATTTTCCATGCCTTAACTTTAGCAAATCATGAATGATGTTTTAAAATCGAGCCTAACATGATTTCCATTCTATTGAGATAAAGACAAATTAGAAATTCCTCAAGTTACTGTAGGTCTTCAGTTTTTAAGTTGTAGCTCTTAAGATCATTTGTTTTATTTTATTTTATTTTATTTTTTTGAGACAGTCTCATTTTGTCACCCTCAGTAGAGGGCTGTGGCATCACAGCTCACAGCAACTTCAAACTCTTGGTCTCAAGTGATCCTCTTGTCTCAGCCTCCCTAGTAGCTGGGACTACAGGCGCCGGCCACAACACCCAGCTGTTTATTTTTTTTAGAGATGGGGTCTTGTCGTGCTTAGGTTGCTCTCAATGTCTTGCCCTCCAGCAATCCACCTGCCTTGGCCTCCTAGAGTGCTAGGATTACGGGCATGAGTCACTGCTGGCCCTTAAGATCATTTATTAAATTCAATTTAGGGAAAGTCTGCCTAGCTGAGGCAGTAGTAACTGGAATTGGCAATAACATTGTTAAGCAATACATGAACTCAGAAATGAATCAGAAATTTGACATATGTTCAAAAATTGAAATGAGTTCTCATAGAAATTATTATATTTTTAAAACTCAGAATATTTTATGTTTACCATATAAATCTTTCTAATTTACTAAGCAATGTCACTGTCTCTTAAAGCAATATCTAGATATATAGTTAGTTTTTCTTTTCTCTTTCAAATTTTTCAATTACAAAGAAACCAAAATAGTGGGAGGGTGTTCAATTTGTTCAATTCTCTCTATAATTCAGATAATGATTTTATTTACAGAACCTAGTTTCAAGATTATTTTATGCAATTTTCTCCTTAATAGCTATGCCAAATTTTTATCTTTTTTGATGTAATTTTCTTTTTCTTTTTTTTTTTTTTTTGTAGAGACAGAGTCTCACTTTATCGCCCTGGGTAGAGTGCCGTGGCATCACACTGCTCACAGCAACCTCCAACTCCTGGGCTTAGGCGATTCTCTTGCCTCAGCCTCCCTAGTAGCTGGGACTACGGGCGCCCGCCACAGCGCCCGGCTATTTTTTTGTTTTGCAGTTCAGCCGAGGCCGGGCTTGAACCTGCCACCTTCGGTATATGGGGCCGGCGCCTTACTCGCTGAGCCACAGGAGCCGCCCTGATCTAATTTTCTGATATGCTTTTCAGAATACGACTTTCATTTCCTATTTGATAGGCAGTTCTGTTTCCTCAGGAAAATTTACATATATTTTTAATCCTTTAAAAAGTAAAAACAAGCAATGATTTACTTGACTTTTCTTAGTTTGCTTTCACTAACATCATTAACAGCAAGCAGCAGTTCATGATAAATAACTGTGGATCTCACATATTCAAAATTAATTTGATTTTTCATGAAAGCCTGAGACTTATTCTTTATTCAAAAGCCCCTTGTTGTTGCTTAACCTTCCAGCACATCTCTTATCTTGTCTGAATTAAACCTAAGAACTTTAACGGCATTTATTTGCCATTCCGTTGTGTGTCTGAAGCAGTAGAAAGTCAAATTTGATAGGTGTCCCAACAAAATGTTTCATGGTGGGTAAATGCAGAAGATACCATTTATGACCGTGGTACCAAAGAATGGCATGGCTTTCAGACAGAGCAGGGACCCCTGTAGGGGCCTGCCAGCCCCTTCTCCCAAGTACGGCAATAAAGGAAATCTTGAGTCCCTTCTGGGGAAGACGTTGGCACCTGTCTGGAATAGACCCACTGATGGGAGAAGTCACCAGGTGTTCTGATTCCCTGTGGGAACTGAAGATGGCAGATTCACACAGATTGTTAAGTCATGTTTCAGAAAATGCAGGTAAGGGAGAACTGAAGACTTGAACGCTGAAGATGCTCTGTGTTCTAAATTCTCTTCCCGGGCACCAAGAGGGAGTCACACCCATCTTAACTTTCCTTTCGGCTAATCACTGAGTCTGTGAAGCCACCTAGGACTCACAGCACAGGCCCCCTCATTGCAGGATATCTCGGAGGACCAGGCCAGTGTATAGCCTCCATATGTTGGTTTATAATTTGGCCTGCCTCAAATGTGCCCTCAACTTTAAGAACTCTGGGCTGCCACCCGTCAGGGAGGGACTTGGATCTTAAGCATTAGCTGCCACGGTCCTTGCTTGCCACCACGCCATAAAAATACCTCTTTCTGAGAGGTTAAGAACCAAAAGTGGGAGACTATTCGGAGATGTGAAGGAAAGGAATTGGGTCCGTGTTCTGTGTGGGCACCGTGGTCATTATTTCACTCAGATGGGAGTGGGTGGGATCTGAGAAAGAAGTCAGGACGTGGGTTAAAGTGGATGGGAATATAAGAGTTGGGAGGGGTAGGGATTGGCGCGATCTTACACTCATTCCTTTTGGGTGGACGGTTCTATTTGGGCGGGTCCCTAGATTTGGCCCTATCACTTTCAGCCCTGCAGCTCTCAGCTTCAGTCTGGAAGACTATACCTATATCTTTGCCGAGCTGGGCAAGAGGACCCTAGTTTGGTTGGGTGGTAACAGCTTTGGCAGAGCCAAGACCATGTCCCTGGCAACAAATGTGTCCATGCTTGATGTGCAAGAGTCACTGGAACTAGAACACAAAAAGTGGGCAAAGAGGCCCTGGCCCTAAGGTGATTGACACTCCCTTGTACAGGAGCTTCCTACATCCCTGCACCTGAGAAGTGGCTGCAAAGGTTCCTCTGCCTCTGCTGTTTCTCAAGTTCTCCCTGATCTACAAAGTAGTGACCATCGCTGTCTTCCAGGTCTCTGCCCTTGGCACAGCCCCGAATCCTGATGGCTTCAAATGACATTGTCTTTCCCTGTGAGAACATAGGGAAGAGACATAGAGATATATCCCAGGACATTAGTCCTAAGAGCAGACAAAGGGACTCAAGATTTAGGCTGAGAAAAGACAGATTAACAAGAGAAGAAAGCAGCGTCGATGCCCCCTGTGGTACACGTGGGAGTACATGAAGGAAAGCTGGAGGGAGGTGGCGGGTGGCCGAGGCTTAGATGTGAACCATCTTGGGCCAGAAAAAGAAAAAGAGGTTGGGGGCTTCTGAGACAGGGGAGGCCAGTTCTGGGAAGGTGAGTGGGGCTGGTTTATTCTGCAGGGAAGCTCAGCTAAGTTGTCTGGACCAGCTCTCTTCCTGCCAAGGGAACATCTTCACAATGGAAATTTCCTTTATAAATGTAAATTTTCTTTACAAGAGAGGAAATTTACACTCTATTTTTAGGCAGGTAAGGGGAGGTAAGGAATTTTTCCTGTGTCTTCTGATTCTCAATTGCCTTTAGCTCAAAATAATCATATACCAAAGAAGCATATTTTGGGATGATATTTTCTGATACCCTGCTCCAGTGACAGGACACTGTGTGCTCCTTAATATATTTGTGTGCATGTGTTTGTGACATGTGCAGGGGGGACCACAGCAGCAGAGGTCCCACTTGCTCAGGTTTGTGTTTGGTGTTGGCATTTCTAGAACAGCAGGTGGGAAGAGGGAGGAATGTCCCAGAAAGCAGAAGGGACCCCAAGGTCCTGGGACCCAGAGAGGGCAGAGGGGCTGGAAGGGCTGAGGGGCAGGGCCTGGAACCATGACACACGTTTGTAAGTTCTAAGTTCAGGAGAGTGTGAGCATGAGATTGTATTCAAAGGAAAGGAAAGCGAGCCAGCCAGCTTCAAAGAAGGTACTTTACCCTCCAGGACACCTGGGGAGGGGCAGGGTACTGAGAGTTGTCAGGTGAGGCACCCCAGAAGAAGAACGAGAAGGATGGGGCCACAGATGGGGCAACGCAAGTTCATTCCCTGAAAGCCCTGGGGTGGAAAAACTGCTCAGAGTTGTGAAAAAATCCTGGCGGTTTCCCAGCACCTGACACCACAGATGCAAAGAGGTGTGAGGGGATTTGATTTTCCTCACAGAATGTGCCTCAATTGAAGGGAAATTAAAGCCTTTTATTTTTGCATAATTTTGTAAATTATACACATTTTGCCAATTCAGCCCCAATTAGTCTTTTCCTCAGTCTGATTCCTATTTCATTGAAAGGTACTACTTGACATGCCTCTCTGGCTTTTCCAAGCTGTGTGGGGAAACAGGTCTGACTCATGCCGGCTGCATGTGGCACCGACCACGGTGCCGTCGGAGAGCACGGCCTGTGCCCGGGTGAGAGAACAGGAGCCTGCAGCTGCACCGTGGGGCCCACTCCTTGCCCGCAGTGGGACAGGGTGGCCAACGTGGCACATTCGTTCAGTGTGTCTGAGCAAAGGCATCTGAAGAAACAGTTATCACGGTGCGGCAGACCGCACAGGAGGCCTGGACACTCTGCCCACCTCTGCGTTTCAGACACCACAGGTCCCAATGTCGTGTTCTGCAACCATAGCTGAGGGTCCCCCAAACATTCCGGGAATACTGCTCCCCTGTCCCTTAGCCTCAGCTGGACAGAGACCTGTCTCTGTCAGCAAGTTGCTGCATGGTGAAAAGCACACGGCGGCCATTCAGGGGACACTTGATGCTCATGGGCTCCTGAAGTGGCTCAAGCAATGTCCTTCTTCCTGTTGTCTTTCTTCTCCGGTGTGACATCAACAGACAGGACCACCAAGACCTGCACAGTCCCTGATGATCACCACCAGCTGCAGCGGCTATTTAAATTATAGTGGAACCGCTGACCGTTGACCACCCAGGGAGGGTAACAAACTGGTCACCATACGGAGGTGGTCACCAGGATAACCTAGGCCTGCTATACAGATATGTCCATGTGGCATGTCTGGCCTAGGTCAATTTAAGGAGGTGGTCACTGCAGGGAGGTAGTCAGCTACCGAGGGTCTACAGTATATTAAATCAGTTACAATTGAACGGGTTGCTCCTGTATTGCTGGAAGTCCTGGGAACAGAGCTGCCTGAGCTTTCTAAGTTGGTAGCTCTGATTGGACCTGCCCAGCTGTACTGTGAGTACAGCAGACACCCCAGGAGGCCAGCAGAGGGCTCTGCGGGCCCAGGAGAGGTCCTCAGGCTTCCCTGTCGCGCTGCAAGAATGCCCAAGCCACCTCACGGGATGGTCCATGTGGTGAGGAACAGAGGCCACCAGCTGGCAGCCATGTGAGTGCGCCATCTTGGAAGCAGATCCTCCAGCTCCAGACAAGCTATCAGATGGGCGGCTAGACCGTATGAAACTTTGACAGGAATCTCAGAAGAGACCTCAAGGTAGAGCCATTCAGCAAGCAAAAACCAAGTTCCCAGTCCACAAAAACAGTGTGAGCTGAATGTGTTTATTATTGTTTTAAGCTGCTAAATTTTAGGTCAGTAATTAATACAGTGCAAATTAAAAAAGAAAAAGGTCCGAGTTAGCTTGGAACATTCAGTTGAACCTTCCTTAGAAAAGTGCCACATTGAAGCATTGGAGACTAACATGCCATCTCTTTGTGCAGAGACGGTGTTACCCTGTGTCCTTTAAGTGTGTGCTGGGTGGGTGGGCTGATTTCCCAACTGCTTGCATTTCATGGCTCCTCCCTGAGCAGCTCAGCCACATTCCCAGGCACAGGACCCTTCTCTCTCTCCCCGGGAGGACCGCAGCAGCCTGGGCTGTCTCACTGCCCACACACACTCTGGGCACATCTCCGGAGAAGCAATGACAAGTGAATTACTCTCACTGTCTTTTGCCTTAAAAAAAATTTTTTTTTACTAAGCCCATAGAGTTTAATTTGCATAAATTAATTGTTTTCCGGGGATTGTTCTATCTTATTCAACATTTATTTAACAATGCATTTTAATTCTTTAAACGTTATAATTTTTGCAAAGTACTGCCTCCTTTATCAACATCAAATATTAACACATGTGTATTCACCAGAACATTGTTTTTCTAATTATTTGATTTTGCAATAAGTAAATATCATAAATTTGGGGTTACAAAATGCATGCTGATTAAATATTTCCTAGGGCTGCAGTAACAATGTCTAACAAAGTGCATGGCTCACAACAACACCAATTTGTTGCCTCACAATCCTGGGGACCAGAAATCTGGAATCAAGCCGGCAGCACAATCCGGCTCCCTGGGAAATTGGTGGGAGACAACCCTTCCTTGCTGCCTCAGAACTCCCGGGGGTTTGCTGGGTAATTCCATAATTCCTGCCTTTGTTGTCACACTGCGTTCTACCTGTGTGTGTGTCTGTGTCTTCACATGACCTTCTTAAGGACTCCAGTCACACTGGAGTAGGGGTCGTCTTAACTAACTGCCTGTGCCATGACTCTGTTCCAACTAGGGTCACGTCTGAGTTGCTGGGAGTTAGGATGTCAGGAAATCTCTGGGGGTGGGGGATGACACAACTCAACCCAGGATAAAAGCTTTTATTCTTTGTCATTTTCAATAGTAAGACGTCGGGTTAGGCTTAAGTGCTTCCTTAAGGTTTACAGAACATATTCTTCTTAGCAAAGTATCTCAAGAATGGAAGAAAAAGTATCCAATGTACTCAGCCCTACTATAAAGCTAACTTAAAGGTTTCATATGAAGGCTATAACCCAACTATAGCACAAGAATATAGGGAAAGGGGCAAGGGAGGGAAGGGGAGGGGGGAGGTTGGGGTGGAGGAAGGATAATTAGTGGGGCCACACCTATGATGCATCTTAGAAGGGTCCAGGGGAAACTTCCTAAATACGGAATATGAATGTCTTCATATAATAACTAAGAAAATGCCATGAAGGCTATGTTAAACAGTTCAATGAAAACATTTCAGATTGTATATGAAACCAGCACATTGTACCCCTTGATTGCACTAATGTACGCAGCTATGATTTAATAATAAAATTTTAAAAAGTAAAACAAACAAACAAATCCCCATGATGTGGTTTTCTCTTGACCATAGGAAGATCCAATATCATCTATTGCAGTCAAGGGGCAACTTTGACACTGAGACGTGCAAATAAGTGAGGATGAAGGCAATGATTTCTGAATCACGTGTGCATGCATGGGCATGAGTGTGTGTGTCCCAGGCAATAGTTAACAGGAAGAGATCTTTTCTCGTAAATTTGGAAGGATCAGTGAGATAGAGGTGGCACCACGGTGTCCCCCATCTGTTTCATAGAGAGCCTTCACAGCCATCTGACCTGATGGCAAAGTAGGCACATTCGCACACTCAGTATTTCCAGTATTTGTGTCATATGATTAGAAATAGAAAAACATTAGCAATAAAAAAGATGATGAATCCTGCATCATCGGACAGAAAGCTTCTACCTATTAAGGACTTTTCACTTTTAGTATCTGCAGACAATTAGACTTAAAAGTCTGAGATTGGGAAGTCAAGCACAAAATGTGTACCAGGGACCATGGATCAAGGATGATGAAGAAAGTGCATTTGGACTCAGGCAAAACAGGCATCTTTGGACGTAATGCCTGGAAAGGGATTCACTAATGCATGGAAAGGAGGTTCTAAATAATCAGTTCTGGTTGTTTCTCCCAGAACTGTTTACTATTACTATTACTATTTTTTGCCATATTTTTAGTATTACTATTACTATTTTTACTATTTTTTGCCATATTTTTAGTATATTACTAAAATATTACTATTACTATTTTTTACTATTACTATTACTACTATTTTTTGCCGTATTTTTAGTATATTCTTTCATTGATTTCATAGAGTAACGCAATTCTTCTCAATGAATCTACTGTGTTTCCTAAAGCCTCAAGTCAAAAGACAGGAAAGGGCTTCTAAGGAGGAGGTCAATTCACCCAAAATTTGTTGTCACTCTTCTGGTGCCCCAAGGAGAAAAATGATGCCTGCATAGGCTATTCCTTCATGGCTATGACACTCACGCATCTTGTAATATTTTCACCATTCCCTCTCCGTAAAAAAACAAACAAAAAAAAAGGAAGGAAAGAAAAGAAGAAATGCATATTGGAAGCATTTATAATTATTATTATTTTTTTGAGACAGTTTCACTATGTTGTCCTCTGTGGAGTGCAATGGCATCACAGCTCACAGTAACCTCAAATTCTTGGGCTAAAGCTATTCTCTTACCTCAGCCCCTCAAGTAGCTGGGACTACAGGTGCCTGCCACAATGCCTGGCTATTTTTTGTTGCAGTTGTCATTGTTGGTTAGCTGGCCCGGGCCGGGTTCAAACTCGACAACTTCAGTGTATGAGTCTGGTGCCATAACCACTGTGCTGTGGGCACCAAGCCAGAAGCAACTAGAATTCTCACAGTCAGAATTCTCAGTATAAGCTCTGAGAAGTTTCTCTGATCACCTCCTAACGCAGTCTTTTATTCCATTTCTTTCGCCGAAAAAATGTTTGGACATTGGCCTGTAAATTGCAAAACAACAAATGCAACTTTAGTCTTTCAAACAGATTCCACAATGACAAATACTCTCATTTAAGAAAAAACAACATTTCAGAGTGTTTTACTGAGAGATCAAAGATCAAATACCAGTGGCTTGAAGTGAGATCTGTCTTTTTTAGTCTTTCTGAGAGGTAATAAAAAATGCAACAGCCTGAACTCTTCGCCTGTCTGTTTGGTCACCAGGTCTTCTAACATCCCCCATCACTCACAGACCCTATTCTACTCCTGTCCCTGCACTGGACTCAAACAGTCTAAGAGAGAGACTGACTTTCAAAAACATGGTCTTGGTGAGTAATAACTTCCCCGACCTGGCATTAGCCGACCTGGCTCTGGGTCCTAACTGTAATTCTCTGCCTGTGTGATCTCTGGCAGCCCCTGGAATGCTCTGGTACCCAGTACTTGCCCATGGAGGGAAATGTTAATGCTTGGGGTACATATAAAAATGAAATGCAGATCAAAACTAGAGATGGGCTTTGTCAACTGCAGGGTTCAATACAAAACTGTTAGGTGTCACTATAAATCTTCATCTAGGTTCATGGATGTTTGCTGAATAAGTTGTGCTGAATATTTACAAATCACCCAGGAGTAGAGTGGGAAGGGGTAAAAAGGTATTTTCAGCCCCCAGGATTAATCAGTCCAGTTGCCCTGAGTGTCCCCCTGACCTAATACTTGTCGTAATGTAGAATGGATCAGTGGTGGTGCCTGGGTTCCGATATTTTGACCAGTTGCCTTTTTCTCTATCAAGATAGTTTCTTTCCCTCATTCTGTTTTGCACATGGAGGCCTGACTCTAACGTGGGCCTCTGAATTGCCTTTGAGACCCTGGCTTTCTCTCCCTCTCTGTCAGAAAAGACCTCTGTGTTCCGTATTTAGAAGTTTTCTCCTGACCCTTCAAATATGTGCCACCCATGTGATCTCACCCTTTGTCCCAACTCCCCCCACCTCTCCATGAACGGTATGTCAATCAGGTTGATAAAATATCTCAGATTGCATGTGAAGCCCCCACACTGTACCCCATGGTTGAACTAATGTACACAGCTATGATTCAA
>CAUYON010075349.1:0-31113 GCA_963573935.1 Arctocebus calabarensis | reverse complement strand
TGGTCATGGTGTATAATTTGTTTGATGTGTTGTTGGATTCTGTTTGTTAGTATCTTGTTAAATATTTTTGCATCAATATTCATTAGTGATATTGGTCTATAGTTTTCTTGTTGGTTCTCTCCTTGGTTTAGGGATCAAGGTGATGTTTGCTTCATACAATGTGTTGGGTAGTATTCCTTCTTTTTCTATATTTTGGAAGACGTTTAATAATATAGGTACTAGTTATTCTTTAAAGTTTTGGTAGAATTCTGACATGAAGCCATCTGGTCCCGAGCTGTTCTTTTTAGGGAGATTTTTTTATAGTTGATGCTATTTCAGAACTTGATATAGGCTTGTTCAATGTTTCCACTACATTCTGGCTGAGTCTTGGTAGGGGGCATGCTTCCAAGTATTGGTCCATTTCCTTCAGATTTTCATATTTCTGAGAGTTAAGTTTCTTGTAATATTCATTAAGGAGTGTTTGAATTTCTGTGGGGTCTGTTGTTATTTCATCTTTACCATTTCTGATTGATGAAATTAGAGATTTTACTCTTTTTTCCTGATTAGGTTCACCAAAGGTTCATCTATTGTATTGACCTTTTCAAAAAACCAACTTTTTGATTTGTTGATCTGTTGTATAATTCTTTTGTTTTCAATTTCATTTAATTCTGCTCTAGTTTTGGTTATTTCTTTTCTTCTGCTTGGTTTGGGGTTGGAATGTTCTTCCTTCTCCAGTTGCTTAAGATGTCCCATTAAGTTGTTAACTTCCTCTCTTTCCATTTTCTTGAGGAAGGCTTGCAGTGCTATAACTTTCCCTCTTAGGACTGCCTTTGCAGTATCCCAGAGGTTCTGATGATTTGTGTCATCATTGTCATTTTGTTCCAAAAATTTGGTAATTTCCTTCTTAATCTCATCTATGACTCAGCTATCCTTCAGCATAAGATTATTTAGCTTCCATGTTTTCGTATGAGTATGCAGCTTCCTGTTATTGAGTTCAACTTTTATTCCATGATGGTCCGAGAAGATGCAAGGAGTAATTTCTATTCTTTTAAGTTTACTGAGGTTAGACTTGTGACCTAAGATGTGATCAATTTTGGAGTATGTTCCATGGGCTGATGAGAAGAATGTGTATTCAATTTTATTAGGATTAATTGTTCTGTAGATGTCTATTAAATCCCGTTGTTGAATGGTTAAATTTAAATCTAAAATTTCTTTACTGAGCTTCTTACTGGAGGATCTATCCAGCACTGCTAAAGAAGTATTAAAATCTCCAACTACTATGGAGCTGGAGGAAATCAAGGTACTCATGTCTATTCAAGTTTTTGTTATAAATTGAGGTGCATTCTGGTTGGGTGCATAAATATTAATAATTGAAATCTCACCGTAGTCAGTAGTACCTTTAACAAATATAAAATGTCTGTCTTTATTCTTCTTTACTTTGGTTGGTTTAAAACCTATCATATCTGAAAATAAGATCGCAACACCTGCTTTTTTCTGTTTTCCATTTGCCTGGAATATAGATGATCGTGCTTTCACCTTGAGTCATAATTTATCTTTTAAGGTAATGTGAGATTCTTGTATGTAGCAGATATCTGGCCTGAGTTTTTGTATCCAGTCAGCCAACCTATTCCTCTTTACAGGACAATTTAAACCATTCACATTAATTGAAAACAATGTTAAATCTTTAGAAAGTCCAGTGGACATTTTTAATCTTTTCATCATTGTGAAAGTTGAAATTTGACAAAAAGTTTCTGGATGAGTTTACTTTTGCGGTGGAGGATTACACTGGTCATTATGGAGGATAGATCTGAGACTATCTTGGAGAGCTGGTTTAGTTATAGCAAATTTCTTCAACATGTAGATGTCATTAAAGTATTTAATTTCTCCATCATAAATGAAACTCAGTTTAGCTGGGTACAGAATCCTGGGTTGAAAGTCCTTTTGTTTTAGGAGATTAAAAGTCAATGACCATTGTCTTCTAGCTTGAAATGTTTGATCAGAGAGATATACAGTTATTCTAATATTCTTCCCCTTGTAGGTAATGGATTTCTTATGTCTGGCTGCTTTCCGAATTTTCTCCTTCATATTAACTTTAGTGAACTTAATTATCATGTGCTTGGGGGATGTCTTATTCAGGTTGAATTGTGCTGGGGTTCTGAAACTGTCTGCTATCTGAATTTCAGAGTCTCTTGACATGTTTGGAAAGTTCTCTTTCATAATCTCATGAAGAAGAGACTCTTTGCCTTGCGACACCACTTCATCGTTTTCAATTATCCCTATAAGTCAAATATTGGTTTTCTTCAAGTTATCCCAGAGCTGTCTGAGAGAATGATCCATTTTTGCCTTCCATTTCTCTTCCTCTTTGGAAGTTTGGGAGTATTCGAAAGCTTTGTCTTCCATGTCAGAAATCCTTTCCTCTGCTTGCTCCATTCTTTTACTGAGGGATTCTACTGTATTCCTCAGATCTTTGAGGGCTGCAACTTCTTGTCTCAATGTGTCAAAATCTTTGGTCATTTTGTCTTTGTATTCATTGAATTCTTGAGACTTCTTTTGGGTCATCTTTTGGACTACTGCCTGAAATTCTAATTCCATCTTTTCCTCCATTCCACTGACTTTATTTGCTATCCAGACTCTGAATTAGATTTCTGACATCTCAGCCATTTGCTTATGTGTGGGATCTTGTGGTGTATCTACATTGTGGTGTATCTACCTGACAGAGGTAGATCAGGAGTTGATCTACTCTGATTATTCATATTGCCAGAGTTTTTCTGTTGATTCCACCTCATGATTATCTTTTACTGTTGCCTATGACCATCCTCAGAATTGGGGGGGTTTGTCTTCCATATCAGACTCTGGCAGGATCACTCTGTTGTTGCTGGTTCTCTGTAGGGAGTGACCCTGTCTAGCTCCTCTGGGACTGCCTCACCCAGGGAGTTCTGGCTGCAAGACTCCTGAGTGTGGCATGCACAGATCAAGCAGCAGGGCATAGGATGGTGCACCAGATGGCCTTTGCAAAGGGAGCCCAGGTCTCCAGCAGTCTCTGCCTGGGAGAAGGGATCCAGAAGGAGTGTGGCAAGCTTGGGGCACGGATTGGAGCCAGGCGGGGTCCCGGTGGGTGGCAGGCCAAGGTCAGGTGGGACACAGATGGGCATGGTGTGGGAGTCTCAGCGGACTTCCTGGCCACTGCTGGTGGTGGGCCAAGGCCTGGCTGAGTGCCAATTGGCCATGCAGGAGTCCCAGTGGAGTTTCTGGCTGCTGCTGGCAGTGGACCAAGGTCCATCGGGGTGCCAGTTGGGTTTGTGCAGGATTCCTGGCCACTGTGGGCAGTGGGTTTAGAGCATGGATCAGAATCTTGCACCGGGCAGGGCACAGATCTGTGCTGGGAGCAAGTCCCACCAAATTCCTGGCTATTGCTTTTGGCGGCCACTAATCTGGGCCATGCAGGAGTCCCAGCGGACTTCCGGCCACTGCTGGCTGTGGGTGAAAGCCCAGTGAGGTGCCAATTGGGGGCATGCGGGGATCCCGGGGGAGTGAAGTTCCTGGCCACTGTAGTTTGTGGGCCTAGGTCACTGATAGGAGCAGGGCAGGGGTCTCCACTAGTGGCAGACGAGGCTGCGCAGGGTACAGATTGATACCAAGTGGGAGGCCCTGCAGATTTCCTGGCCGCTGCTAGGGGCAGCTAAGGTCTGGTGGGTGAAAATCAGGACACATGGGAGTCCTGGCAGAGTTTGTGGTCACTGCTGGAGCAGGCCAAGGCCCGGCAGGGGTCCTAGTGGAGTTCCTGGCCACTTCGGCAGCAGGCCCCTGCCCGATGTGGTACAGATCAGAGCCGCGCAGGGGTTCCAGGGCATCCCTGGCCTGGGGGCTGGCAGGGGATTTGTGGGGCCCTGGAGTCTCTTACCTGGCAAGTGGCCTTCTCCAGCAGATAGGGAGGGTGGGCGCTGCCAAGTCCTCCTCCCTCAGTTTCAGCAGAGGTCAGCCTTCTGGGTGCATCAGGTAAGGGAAGAAGGGAGTCCTGGAAGTTCAGAATGGTGGAAAACTTTAGTTCAGTTTTTCTGCCTGAAGCTTGGTTTCTGGAAGTTGCAGCTTGCCTTAGGGGTGACCTGCAGTTGTCACTTCTCTCTCTCAGCTGGACTCCCAGTCTTCAGCTCAGTTGGGCAGTTTCTGGAGGTTATCTTTCCTTTTGGACAGGAGCCTCTGTCAGAAGCTGCTTCCAGTCGGCCATCTTGCCCCTCCCCAAAGGTCAAGTTCTATTGTATGGCACAACTGATCTTCAGCTTAGCTCCCAAAGGCACCTTCCGATGCTAATTATATGTGCCCAAACTTTGCACGATGAGTTGTAAAGTTAGAAATGCACAGATTTAGAAAGATAATTACTGATTATTTTAATTGTTATATTTATATACATACATAATAACTCATAAGATAGATATTATCTAGAATTTTTCCAATATTCATTGACATAAACATAGAAGTTTGTGCATAACATGCTGTCTAAAAATACTGATATTTTTGTGTTTAGGTCCTTTGCTTTTTATAATTTTTATAGTTATGCTGAGCCTTTATTTTAAGCCAACCGTGATAATTTCACTTTCCCATTCATAGTGCTATGATAAATTCTTTAAAACAAAACCTGATAAAACCTGGCCTAATGAAACTAAAGCTACTATCCACATTGCATTGTGCCCAGCAATGAATAGGTAGGATGGATATAAAATTCAAACTTTGTGCAAAGTTATATTATATACAAATATAATAGCACCAACAACACCAATTTTGACATTTCAACTGTTTATTCTGTATTCAATATTTTCACAGAAGTTATAATATTAAAAAGGATAACTTAAAATATACAAAGACATTACTAGTTAAACTTTTAAAGGAAAAATGAAATAAGCACATGGAAAAATGTTCATTTTTTTAATAAATGAAGAAAAGCAAATATGTTAAGTATCATGCTCCAAGAGTGTCTAAAATGTTCACATAAGTTTCACTTGTTTATTGCTTCTATTTTATGAAGTTTTCCCTTTTTGTGTTAGTTATAGCAGTAAGAAGTTGAAACCAAAACCCAATATCAGAGGAATGACTGTGTAAACTATTGTAAATAAGTTATGAAATAAGCCTTTCATAAAGGCTATAAAATAACCTGGAAAAATGTTCTTTGAGTAATGTTACATGAGTAAATAAAAACATCGCAGTAAGTAATATGACTGGTCTTTCAAAAATGCTGGATTAAATATATATTTTCAAATTTTTAAAAAGGTATCCATGAGTTGAAAATAAGGAATATGAAGGCCAAAAAGAAAATGAAATTGGGAACTTAGAAAAGTAAGTGGAGAATTGAACCTGGAGTATTTGTATAAACCCAATGAACTTGGACTTTAATTTGCATTTTGGGGGCAGTGATCTTAGAAGGTGGCTTTTAATCTTTTTAATTAGATTTGCATAAGGTATTGGATTAAACAGAAAATATCTCTTATTAAACTAACACTAAAGGGCTGTACCTTCTGCCTGTGGGTGACATAAGGACATCTCAGACAATGAACTGAAAATGCTTGCCACCACCAGAGTGTACCTAAAGGAAATTTGAAAAGTTTTACTTCAGGCAGAAGCAAAGTGATGGAAGATCTGAGACACAGGAAGAAAGCAAAGGAAGAGGCAAATATGAGTACAAATAGAAACAAACATTGTTTAAATGCACTAAAAACCCTACGGAGTTAAGAGAAACCAAGATAAAAATAAAATGCTTATTTTTATCAAGTATGTATGTTAGAAGGGGATTAAATGGAATTAAAGTGTTCTAAGATCCCTCTATTGTTCAGGTGGAAGGAAAAGATACTGACCAATTTAAAACATTATGAAGTTAACTATGCATATTAAAATTTCTAGGGTATTTAAAACATTATGAAGTTAACTAGGCATATTAAAATTTCACCACCATGGTGAAAGACATAGAATTTGTACCTACCAAATTAATAATAAGATAAAACATTCCACAATTTAAAATGATACAAGAAAGAAAAGGAAAAATGGAAAAGATGGGATTAAAAAGGTCCAGATACAAAGGAACCCAAATGCTCCAGTTAAAAAATTGGAGATTATTGGCGGGATTATAAACAAAACAAAATAAAATGGAGATGTATACTCTTTACAAGAGATACACCAAAAGCATAACGATATAAACAGCTTAAAAGTAAAAGAATAGAAACAGATATTTTAGATAAAACCTGGCCTAATGAAACTTGGCATAACTTTATTATTTTTGTCACACAAAGTAGATTTTAAGGCAAAAGCAGACAAATAGTAAAGAGGTTCAATTATTTTTAGAAATTTTAATATAGTTTCTCAGTAACAGACAAATACATCACGACAAAGTAAGGTATAGACTCTTTGAACAATATGACTTATAATAAAGTTAGTAGTGTCTCACAACTAAAGCATAAACATTTACATTTTTTTCCCCCAAGCACACATGAAACATTAAAAAAAACTTGACTACATACCAGGCCCTAAGCAATGATCAATTTTGTAAAAATTATCATTTTTGCAGACCACGTTACTTGACCACAATAAAATTAAGGTAGAAAATTCTAATAAAAGGACTATCTGACAAATGAATCTTCCAGGTAGGAAATGAAGAAACTTATTTCTAAATGGCTCATATATAAAGAAGAAATCATGGAGAAAATTAGGCAGTATATAAAAACTGAATAACAAAAGCCTAATGTACCAGAATTTATGGAAAGTAGCTAAAGTGTTATTAGAGCAAAAATACATAGCTTTAAGAACTTTAATTAGAAAGGCTAAAAGTGAGTTATGCACTCACCTTAAGACGTTAGAAAAGGAAGAGCTAAGTAAACTCCAAAAAAGTAGAAGGAATAAATAATGAAAATGAGAGTAGATGTTAGTGAAATAGAAAACAAACATAAAATAGAAAGGACCAAATTGGATCTTTGCTATACTAATAAAATTGATAAATTTCTGGCAAGCAAAATCAGAAAGAAAATGAAAAAAAGTCAAATAAACAATATTAGAAATGAAAAGATGACATATCTTTAGATGTTACAGATATTGAAATGAGGAATTTTTTAAGGCAATTTTATACCAAAACATAGACAATTAAAAAAAATTTAACAAACTCCAGAAAACTATCATGTACTAATGTGACTCAGGAAAATACAGAAAAAATATAATCTAAGTGGTCCAATTTCCTAAAATCCTTTACATGATGTAACTTTTTGTATGTTAATAAGTTGACTGCTTTCTGACTTCCTGCAGGTAGCTTTGGGATGGGGATTGGTCACCAGAAAGACCAAGGCATGTTTAGAGGATTGGGACTTTTCAGCTCCAACCCCCAACCGCTGTGGAAGGGAGAGGAACTAAAGGTTAAGGTGATCCAGTGGCCAGTGGTTTAATCAATCATGTCTGTGTATTAGCTTCTATAAAAACCCCATGGGGACACAGTTCAGAGAGTCTGTGTATAGCCGAGAACGGAGGCGGTCACACATCTACGTGCTAGGAGCGTGAAGCACTCCGGCTCCACAGGGACAAAAGCTCCTGAGCTTGGGACTATTCCAACCCTGGCGCTGGGTATCTCTGCATTTGCCTGTTTGTGTCCTTTAAAATAGTCTTTGTAATAAACTGGCAAATATAAGGAAGTATTTCCTTCAGTTTTGTGAGCTGCCCTCGCAAATAAATTGAACCCAAGGGGAGGCTGTATAACCCGGGTTTACAGCCTGTTGGTCAGAGGCACAGGTAAAACAGCCTGGGGATTGGCATTGGACGTGGAGCCCCGTCTTGTGGGACTGCATCCTGGTGTGATCTGACACTATTTCGAGGTAGATAGTGTCTGAATTGAACTGAATTAGAGAACACCAGATGGTGTCCACTGCAGAATTGATTGCTTGCTCACTGTTACAGAGAAATCCCACTCAGAGGCTGTGGAATGGGAGAAACTGAGTTTGTTTTTTCTACACAACTGAGATTGGTAAATGGTGCTATATGTGCTACATCTGATTGTGGTCAGTTTCTGTATAGCCTACAAGGTAAGAATGTTTTTTACTGATCAACACAACCATCACCTCACTTACTTATTTTTTGTGGTAAGACGTTTATAATACACTCTTAGATTGTGTATCAAATCATCACCTTGTACCCCATGAATGTATACAGCTATGATTTAATAAAAATTGAGTTAAAAAATGATGAAACACTTCTTATCAAAATCTTAGGTGATGATCATAAAAACTTTACTTTTGAGAATAAAAATTTCATTATATCTTGCTAACATCTTCTAACCTTAATGGAGAAGGCCTAAAAAAGTCAGATTCCATTTTATTTGTTTCTTATAATGGTTAAAACCTAATATTTAGTAGATGTACATATATTCAAAGCCATATATGTTGAATGTTTCATTTTCATTTTATTCACACAAGTAACATCTGTTAAGTAACTATTTTATGGTAGGCATTGGACCTTGTACAAAGATGCAATAATAAATAGTCTTTATCTTCAAAGGAAAAATAAAAGAATGGTTTTTACATTTATAAAGCTTGTAAAACAAACAAACAAAAGAATATGCTACAGAGTCTGTATGTGGCCCACAAAGTCTAAAATATTTACTACCTGGACCTTTACAATAGAAGTAACAGAAAATATGCTGATTCTTGTATTAAAGTAATTTAACCACTTTGAAAAAATCTCTCAAATGAAACTCCAGGCCCATATAATGTTGGCAGTGAATTCTATCAATCATTCAAAGAAGAAACAATTTGAGTGTTAACATAAATTATTCTAGACTGTAGAAAAAAGAACATTGCCCAACTCATTTTAGAAATTAGCATAACTTTCATAATAAAACCTGACCAAGATAGAATGAGGATAGTTACATGACATTTTTATTTATGTACACAGATGGAAAAATCTTAAAAATAATATTAACAAATCAAATCAGCAATGTATAAAATATGTAATACACACATATATCACAGAAAGTGTACATGTTGAGACCTTCCCATTGGTTGGGTCAAAAGAGAGCTGTATGTGCATTTCGTTTTTGCTGTTATCCAGTTCTATATTGGTTCCACAAAATAATCCCACATTCCCAGGTGATCCCCAGCTGGGCCTTCTCTTCCCACATGTCTGAAGATTCCACTTCTCTTTTTCTCAACACCTGAAAACTTCCCAATGGCCTTCCCATTGGTTGGGTCAAAAGAGAGCCGGATGTGCCTTAGAGTAAGCATGCCTATTTTCAAATTTCTAAGCTTTTCATAAACAGGGTTGAGGAGGGCAGCCCGTTGCTCTCTACGTTCCTAATTTCAGCCTCACCATCACTAACTAGAGATCAGCAGAAACAATTTTGTTATTGCTGTTATCTCATTCTATTTGGTTCCACAAAATAATCACACATTGGCTAATTCCCACAATGACCCTTCCTCATTGGCTAATTCAATCATTAGCAAAACTCCTTATGCTCTCAAACTTTTGTTTGACTGTCTCTCACTTTCTTGCTTTGGTGGAGCGCTGGCTCTCTCCAGAGGACAGTGCTCCCCATGAAGCCTTTTCCAGTGGTGGCTCTCTCCCTCCACACTCCTCCCTACTTCCAGAAATGGACCTGGAGACTCAAGGATCTTCCAAATCATTCTTTTTCTCTCTTTTAACTTTCTACCTAGGCTTTGAACTTTATATTATCGGTCAACATAATCTTTTATTTTCTGTAGTCATTTACTGAGACTTGGTCATTCACCCTCATTCCTTAAAATTTTAGCTCCTGGCTATGTCTTATTCTTTCCAACATTATTTCTATTTCATTATTGGAGACTTCAATATTTACATAGATAACCTCTTTAAGATCTTACCCCCTCACTTCATTGACCTCCTCTTTTTAAGTGATTATGCTCTTTATCCTACATTAGCCATTCACTCCCAATATCATGCACTACACCCTTTCAATTCCAATGTTAATACTTTCCAAATTCTCGGTCTCAAGTATTCCATTATCTGACCACCACCTCCTTTTTTTACAGTTTTCTCCCTATTGTACTCATACAAGGTAATTTATGTAATACCAATAATAGTGTTTCGTGAATTGGGGGTTAATTGACTACTTGTGAAATGAAAGTTCAGTTTAGGTTTAGACCAGGGAAAAAAGTTAGTATAAAAATAGAAAATTAATAAATTAAATTTACTACATTGATAGAATAAAGGAGACAAACCATACATGGATTTCAAAAGGTATGTGATAAAATCAATACCCATTTATAATTTAGATAAAGCCAAAATCTTCTTTTAACTACCTACCAATAGGAAGAAACTTTCTTGACATAAAAAAGGATATCTATTTAAATAAGAAAACTAAAACACATTATTTATTATGAAAGCGTTCCCTTTGAGATTGTGAATAAAGATGCTTTCTGTCTTTACTTCCATTTGTTATAATTATGCAGGGCCTACATAGTACAAAATGTAAAGAAAAAAAGGCATATATATTTCAAAGAAGGAAACAAATTGTCATCATTCTCATAAAATTACCTTGTGAAAAAATACAAAGGAATATGCTAACAATTTATTTGAAGTAAGAACTCATTTGGCAAGGTTTCTAGATCTAAAAATCAATCAATCAATAATAATTGGATTTCTTTCAGCTTGGTGTCTGTTGCTCAGTGGTTAGGGTGCTGGCCATAGGCACTGGAGCTGGTAGATTTGAACCCAGCCCAGGCCTGCTAAACAACAGTGGCAACCACAGCAAAAAAATAGCCAGACACTGCAGCGGGCACCTGTAGTCCCAGCTACTTGGGAAGCTGAGGCAAGAGAATCACTTAAGCCCAAGTGTTTGAGGTTGCTGTGAGCTGTGACACCGTGACACTCTACTGTGAAAGTAGATCTGTCTCAAAGTGAGAGACTATGTCTCAAAAAAAAAAAAAAAAAAAAGAACTATGAAGTACGAAAAGTAAAGTGTTAAAATTTAGGAAAATTTTATAAAGATACTATTTACAACATTTTCAAAACATCAAGTATAAACAGATGCATGAGCAACACCTTTATATAGAAAATTATAAAACTTTAATGTTATTAAAGAAGACCTGTATAAGAGATATATCATGTTCCTGGATTGGAAGACTTGATATTTAGAAGATATCAATTTTTCCCCTATTGATTTATGGTTTCAATGATGGTCCAAAAAGTTTCAAATCAAGTTTCTGTTTGGTAATGGGGAAATTTGTTGCAAATGTAACAAAGTAATTCTAAATTTTTTGTAGAAATGCTGAATGCTAAGAACAGCTGATGTGCACTCTAAAAAGAGTAGCAGCAGAAAAGTATTTGCTCTACCTAACATCCAGATTTTAGTGTAAAGTTACGAGTGCACTGACAATATGTCAGTGATAAATATATAAATTGAATAAAAACAGACCACACAAATAATGAGATTGATATATGATAGAAACTTCATTGTAGATAGGTGTGAAATAATTTTTTTCAATAAATTTTATAGAAAAATTGATTATCTGCACAGAAAAAAACTGCACCTGAGAATCTACTTTTTATACAACATAAAAATAAATTCTAGGTGAAGTATAGATTTAAATATAAAAGGCAAAATTTTAAAAGTTAGCAGAATATATTTGAGAATATCTTTATTATCTAGGGTCAGGAAAGATTCATGAATACAGACAAGAGCACAAAAGTAATGGAAAGCACCAATAAATTTCCTTCCATTAAGATTAAGGAGTTCTTTTTCATTTAACACAATAGCAAAAGATGAGTGAAAAACCAGCAGAAGACTTTGCAACATATATTACTTACAAGGATTAGTGTTTAGGATGCTTAAGGAACACCTTTCTGTCAATAGGGAAATAAATAATATGAAAGAAAAAAATCATGTAGAATTTTTCTGGAAGAGGAAATCCACACAGCTAGTACATACATGAAGATCTGTTCAACATCATTAATAATCAGCAAAATGTCAATGGTTTATAGTCTTTAGCCCATCAGATTAGAAACTTTAAAAAAATTGCCAACGATGTAAGAATTCTTTTCCTGGGCTGGGTATGGTGGCTCATGCCTGTGATCTCAGCACTTTGGAAGGCTGAGGCGGGTGGATTGCTTGAGTTCATGAGTTCATGACCAGCCTAAGCAAGTGTGAGACCTCATCTTTAAAAAATAATTGGGTGTTGTGGCAGGCGCTCGTAGTCCCAGCTATTATGGAAGGCTGAGACAAGAGGATGGCTTAAGCCCAGCAGTTTGAGGTTGCTGTGTGTTCTGATGCTATTGGAACAAGAAAGTGAGATTCTGTCTCAAAAAAAAGAAAAAAAGAAAAAAGGAATTCTCTTCTTGTCTTGATGGGGACATATGTAAGTAAAAATACAAACACCATGGAAAAGATTTTGACATTAACTGTAATAGTTGAATAAGTTTATGCAGCATTCTACTATAATCTGCTTAGCAATATCCTGTGCTAAATGTCTAATTTCATTCTTTGTAAGTTTCACCTTCCATAAAATATAAGAACATGAACACACTTCAGCCAAGTTCTTTCCCACTGTCTAAGCATCTGATTTCTTCTAGTTTCAAATAGCAAGTTCCTCATCTGAGACCTCAGCAGAATGGCCACTAATATCCATTCTACCAACATTATTCTTATGCTTACTTATGTATTCTCTAAGAAGACAGAGCCTTTCTTTCCATCTTTCCCCTTTTCTTTCTAAACCCTCACCAGTATTACCTTTAACATCTATTTTTCTACCAACAATCTCTTTATAGTAATCTCCACTTTTTCTAGCATGCACCTCGAAGGTCCTCCAGCATCTTAACTGCTACCCAGTTCCAAAGCCACTTTTACATGATAGGTGTTTGTTATACAGCACCTCACTTCACATTACCAACATCTGTTGTAGTCTTCCAGGGTTGCTGTAAGAAATACCAGTGACTGGGTGGCTTAAACAACAGAAATTTATTTTCTTATAGTTTTGGAGCTGAAAAGTCCAAGCTCAAGTTTCTGCTGGGGTTAGGTTTCTGGGGAGGGCTCTCTTCCTGCCTTGCACATGATTGCATTTTTTGCTGTGTCTTTACATGCTCTGGTGTATTTTCAGGGTCAACGGTCCCCACCCTATGACTTTATTTAAACTCACTTCCCTTTTATAGGCCTCATCTTCAAATGCAATCACGCTGGGATTAGAGCTTGAACATACGAATTCTGCGCAGGACACAATTCAATCCATAGCAGGCCCTGAGGCTGGAATATCTCTGGTGACTTAGTGGAAAAATAAGTGAACGAGCAGAGTGAATGAGGAGAAAACATTTAAAGATGAGATCAGAGAGGTGATTAAAGCAGATTGCTTAGTGCTTTAAATATTTTGGCATGGAAGTAATGGAGAGCACAGGAGTGGCCTAATATAAATTAAATTTTAACAGTAAAAATCCAGTTGCTAAGTAGATGTGGGGGAACAAGATAGAAAAAAAGTGACCAGGTTAGGAAGATATTATAATACTGCAGATAAGAGACAATGGTGGTTTGGAGCAGGAAGAGGGCAGTATTGGTGGTAACACGTGACCAGATTCCAGGTATCGTTCGAAGTTTGAGTGAACATTGCTGAAGGAGTGGATGCGGATGTATGTGAGAGTGAGGGACATAAAAAATGACTCAAAATTTGGTGGCCAAGCCAATTGGAAAGGTGAGTTTTCCATAAACTAAAGCAGAAAGACTATAGGGTGAAAACAGCTTGAAGGGAAAAATTAGGAGTTAGGTTGTAGACATATATTCACTTCGAGATGTTTGCTAGACTTCCAGAGGGAGGTTGAGAAGTTTAGTATAGGAATCTGTAATTCAGAGGAGAGCTCTGGTCTCAAAATACAAATGTGGAAGTTAGCAACATGCAGGTAGGTGATATTTAAAGGTGTGAAACTAAGGTTGGGTCCAGTGGCTCACATCTGTAATTCTAGCACCTGGGAGGCTGAGGTGGGTGGATTGCCTGAGTTCACGAGTTTGAGACCAGTCTGAGCAAGAGCAAGAACCTGTCTCTAAAAAATAGCTGGGCATGTGGTGGGCACCTGTAGTCCCAGCTATGTGGGAGACTGAGGGCAGAGAATTGCTTGAGCCCCCAAATTTGAGGTTGCTGTGAGCTAAGGCACTCTACTGAGAGTGACCAAGTCTCAAAATCAAACCTTCAAAGAAGAGCTTATACCCATATTGCAGAAATTATTTTTCTTTCTAAAAAAAAAATAAATAAATAAAAAACAAAGTTGTGAGTTTAGATTTAGATCATTAGGAAAGTGAGTATAGATAGATAGGGTAGAAAAGATACTATAATAACACTTGTATACTAAGATAAACTCTTTCTTGTGTGAAAAAGAAGTCATTAGTAAAAATACTTATAGTAGCATTGTTCATAGTAGCAAAGAATTGAAGACTACCAAAATGCCCATCCACAGTAGAATGGGTAATGTAGTTGGTGGGTAATTTACATGCAGCAATGACAATGAATGAGCTAGAACACCATGCACAACATGAGTGAATCTCAGAAATGAATGTTGAAGGAAAAACATAAATCACCAAAGAACACATGGAATTTGATTTCATTTATATAAAGTTCAAAATTGGGGCAAAAATGAGCAATATTAGTAATTTTATATTTATTAATACATTACCATTATCCCATAAAGGATAGTATGGGATGAAAGATAGGGGGATGCAGTTACAGAAGGTCATTAAGAGAATTCTAAAAAATGGTGAGCATGAAAGATTTTTAGCGAGATATAGTGTTGCTTTGATTATTTAAAAATATGGACATAAAAGACTAGAAGGAACTATACCAAAATGTTAACAGTTATATTTGGAGGATAGATTTCAGTCCGAGTTTTGGTCTATGGATTTGAACTAAAGTGAGGGTTGCTTTAGTTAATTAACATAATTTCAATCGTAAACATTTCCGTATACTTTGTTTTTTGTAAAAAATGTGGGAGTTTTTTAATCCCCTTTTGGGATATATGTATATTAAAAAAAAATAAAGTATGTTGTATTTATACTGAAAATAGAAGCTTTAAAAATAAGCTATATGGCCCTCCACCCCCAATTTCAAAGGTAAAACAATCTACAGAAGAGACTTTTAGGATGTCTTGATAAGTTATTATAAACCAGAAAAGATCACCCTCTTTTTCAAAAGCACTATAGCAATACCATACTTAAAATCCCATGGCATACTGGGAGGGTCTGACCAAGCGTGCCTGGTCAGAAGTCTGCTTGAGAGTTAGAGGACTCAGCAGCTTAGCACTTGGACATCTGGACCTGCCCTCACAGGAAAGTGTCAACTTGGATATGACTTCCAACATCCACACTGCTGAGACTCCCTAATGATCTCCTCATCTGCTAAAGGGATCTCTCGTGACTGGGAAAGACAATCCAGGCTTGCAAGCAGCCTAGAAAGACCTTCTTGTCAATGCTTAGACATATTAGGCAGGGCACAATATTAAGCAAAAAATTGTGCCTGGTGGTAGTTTGTGTCTTCATTGTTGTTGTTTGAGGAATATAACAATTTCCTCTCTTATCTCTTCTTGAACCCAACTATCATTCAGCATAAGGTTGTTTAATTTCCAAGTCTTTGTGTGGGGATGAACGTTCTGTTGGAGTTGAGTTCTACCTTTATTGCTTTGTGATCTGAGAAGAGACGAGGTATAATTTCTATTCTTTTAGTTTTACTGAGGTTTGATTTGTATCCTAGGATGTGTTTAATCTTGGAGTATGTACCATGGTTTGATGAGAAAAATGTATATTCCTTAGCTTTGGGATGGTGTGTTATGATTATGGTTATGGTATATTAATCCTATTCATTTTAGGGTCATATTTAAGTCTTAAGAGGGAAATTTATTGCATTAGATGTCTTCATTTGAAAAACAGAGAGCGCATCAACAACCTCATGAACTATCTTATGGAATTGGAAAAAAGAAGAACAATCTAATTCCAAACCCAGCAGAAGAAAAGAAATAACCAAAATTAAATCAGAGACTAATGAAATTGAAAACAAAAGAATCATTAAGAAAATTAATGAAACAAAAAGTTATTTTTTTGAAAAAAATAAATAAAATTGATGAAGCTTTGGCCAGATTAACTGGAAGCAGCAAAGTAAAATCTCAAATAACTTCAATCAGAAGTGATAAAGAGAAAATAATAACAGATGCCAGAGAGATACAAGAGATCATCTCTGAATACTACAAGAAATTCTATACCAAGAAATTTGACAATGTGGAGTAAATGGATCAATACCTGGAATCACACCCTCTCTCTAGATTTAATCAAGAAGAAATAGATCTCTAGAACAGACCAATTTTAAGAACTGAGATCTCAGAAAGAATAAAAAATCTCCCAAAAACAACAAAAAATAGCCCTGGTCAAGATGCTTCATACCAGAATTCTATCAAACCTTCAAAGAAGAGATTTACCCAAATTATTCCAAAAAATTGAGAAGGAAGGAAGCTTCCCCAACATGTTCTGTGAAGCAAACATCACCCTGATACCCAAACCAGGAAAAGCCCTAAATGAAAAGGAGAATTTCAGACCAATTTCACTAATAAATATAGATGCAACAAAATCCTATCCAATAGATTACAACTACACATTAAAAAGTCACAAATCAAAGAGGTTTTATCCCAGGAATGCAAGGCTGTTTTAACATACACAAGTCCATAAATGTAAATCATCATATCGACAGAAGCAAAAACAAAGACCATATGATCCTATCAATAAATGCAAAAAAAAATTTTGATAAAATTCAGCATTCTTTTCTAATTAGAACCCTTAAGAATATAGGCATAGGAGGCACATTTTTAATCTGATCGAAGTTATCTACCACAAACCCACAGCTAATATTATACTGAATGGAATAAAACTGAAAGCTTTTCCACTTAGAACTGGAACCAGACAAGGTTGTCTTCTATTGCCACTGCTATTCAACGTAGTGCTGGAAGTTCTAGTCAATACAATCAGTCAAGAGAAGGAAATAAATGGCATCCAAATGGGCGCAGAGGAGGTCAAACTCTCACTCTTTGCAGATGATATGATCTTATACTTAGAAAATCCCAAAGATTCAACCACAAGACTCCTGGAAGTGATCAAAAAATACAGCAATGTCTCAGGATATAAAATCAATGTCCACAAATCAGTAGCCTTTGTGTATGCCAATAACAGCCAAGATAGGAAGTTAATTGAGGCCACAATTCCCTTCACTGTAGCTTCAAAAAAAAAAAAAAAAAGAGAAAAAAATAAAATACCTAAGAATATACATAACAAAAGAAGTGAAGGACCTCTACAAAGAAAATTACAAAACCCTAAGAAAAGAAATAGCAGAAGATATTAACAAATGGAAGAACATACCATGCTCATGGCTGGGAAGAATCAAAATTATGAAACTGTCTATACTTCCCAAAGCAATTCCCTTTGAATCTACAGATTTAATGCAATCCCCATTAAAATACCATCATCATACTTTCAAGAGTTAGGCAAAGATTCTTCATTTTGTATGGAACCAGAAGAAACACCATATAGCCAAGGCAATTCTTGGTAATAAAAACAAAGCCAGGAATATCACCCTACCAGACTTTCAGCAATACTACAAGGTCATACTAATCAAAATAGCATGGTATTGGCACAAAAATAGAGACATTGACATTTGGAACCAAACAGAAAACCATGAGAAGAAATTACCTTCTTAAAGCCACATGATCTTTGATAAACCAAACAAGAATATACATTGGGGAAAAGAATCCCTATTCAATAATTGGTGCTGGGAGAACTAGATAACCACATGTAAAAGACTAAAATTGGACCCACACCTCTCACCATTTACAAAAATTGTAAGAGTTAAATGTAAGGCATAAAATAATAAAAATCCTCGAAGAAAATGTGGGGAAAACACTTGAAGGTATTGGCCTGGGGAAAGATTTTTATGAAGAAGACTTCCATGGCAATTTCAACAACAACAAAAATGACCAAATGGGACTTAATTAAATTGAAAAGCTGCACAGCTAAGGAAACAACAACAAAAGCAAGCAGACAACTTTCAGAATGGGAAAAGATATTTGCATATTATGAATTAGAGAAAAATTTGATAACTAGGATCTATAGAGAACTCAAATTAATCAACAAAAAAAGACCAACAATCCTATCTATCATTGGGCAAGAGAGATGAATAGAACCTTCTCTAAACCACTTTGGAAATACTATCTGACAGTTCTCATGTCACTCAGAAATTCTACTCCCAGGTAATTATCTGGAATAAATTTAATGAAATACCAAAAAAAAAAAAAAAAAAAAAAGGACAGACAAATAGCTAACAAACATGAAAATATGCTCATCCTTTCTAATTATCAGAGAAATGCAAATCAAAACTATCCTGAGATATCACTTAACCCCAGTGAGAATGACCGACCCACATTACAAAGTCTTAAAGCTGCAGATACTGGTGAGGATGCAGAGAGAAGGGAACACTTTCACACTGCTGGTGGGACTGCAAACTGATACAACCTTTTTGGAAAGAAGTATGGAGAATCCTCAAGGAACTCAAATTAGACCTCCCGTTTGATCCTGCAATCCCATTAGTAGTTATCTGCCCAGAAGAAAAAAAAATCATTTTATTATAAAGACATTTTCACTAGACTGTTTACCACAGCTCAATTTACAATTGCCAAAATGTGGAAACTGCTTAAGTGCCCACCAACCCAGGAATGGATTAACGAGCTGTGGTGTATGTAAACCATGGAATACTATTCAGCTACTGAAAAAGTTGGAGATTTTACATCTTTTGTATTAACCTGGATGGAGGTGGAACACATTCTGGTTTTTTTTTGCAGTTTTTGGCTGGGGCCAGGTTTGAACCTGCCACCTCTGGTATATGGGGCCAGCACCCTACTCCTTTCAGCCACAGGTGCCACCCTGGAACACATTCTTTTTAGCAAAGCATCATAAGAATGGAGAAGCAAGAATCCAATGTACTCAATTTAAATACGAAGGCAGTAAATGAGCTAATACAAGGGGGGAGAGGATGGGAACCAGTAGGTTGGGAGAGGGGCGGTGGGAGGGGGATGGGAGGTCATAGTGCATGGCACACCTCTTGCGGGTGTGACACAATTATAAGAGGGACTTTATCTAATAAATCAGTGTAACCTAATTCTTTGTACCGTCAATGACTCCCAAACAATAAAAAAGAAAAAAGTAGTGCCTGCTATTGTGTCACTAGGACCTGCAAATTTTGTTGAGTTTCTGAAAACAGAATACAATGTAGTGAACTGGAAGAGAGAATTTCCACACATGTGCTTCTAAAGAGACTCCTTGTTTAAAGGGAAGAATGGTTGTGGGACACTATGGAGATTTGTTCACAGTATACTTCGGTATTATGATTTTACTCTATAGCAGTAAAGAGTAAACCTTTCTTCCCAATCTTTCTAATGCCACGGCCCTTTAATGCAGGTCCTGTAGGTCTTGACCCACAGTTTGAGAACCGCTGCTCTATAGTCTTATAGCTTTTATAATAATGCATGTGTTTCTCATTAACAGTAAGCTAGATCCATAGGCTACTGGGATGATTTGGAAATTTCTTCTTTCTCAGACAAACAAAAATGAAGTCCTATATTTGTAAAATGACTGTTTTAGTTTAAGTATAAATTAGTAAGTTTTAGACATAAATTAATTTTTAAAAAATCAAAAAGTAACATTAAACACTTTCATGATACTTTACAACATATTTAGAAAACTTGACTGCTTACTTTACTTTGTCTAATTTGTCTTCCCTGAAAACTAGGCAAAAATTTTATTTGAGCCAGCTGGTTGACTGGTAAGCTTGCCAAAGACTTGATCAGTGGCTTAAGTTTCCTGATTTGTTTTTATTTGTTTTTACATAAAGTACCAGAGGACAAGGCCGCCTATTTTTCCTCTGTAGAGAGGACAAATATACGAAAAAGGACTGTTTCTCAAATAAGCAACTTGTACAATAATATTTCTTAAGTACATAAACAAAACACAAATCCTGAGTCATAATTTTTGTTGTGGTGCACACATTTGCAGCTGGGATGGAAATAAAACTTTCTAGTCACCAAGCAAGGTTTTGAAGATCCTATAAGCCAAACTTCAGTGGTAGCCATTGTTCCCTGGGCCCGTATCACTAACAGCTTTTCTGTATTCTAGGCCATCTAATGTTGTAAGCTCAGGCTTTAGAAATGAAAAAAACAAAAACAAAAAAATCCATGATGCCTTGATGGGGAAAACGATTGATATATGAATGAATATCTTCCAATTCTCCTTCTTTCTTCTCTTGCCATGTGGCCTTGGCTAAATCAATCTTGGCCATTTGGACAGAAGTGGGGTAACAGGTAAGAGAGAGTGCGAAGTTACATGTCAAAAGTTTCTTCAGAATTAAAAAAGACTAGATCCAGGAAAAGAAGGAAGGAGGAGATAGAAAAGATTTAGTGGTGGCTGGTTTTCAAAGGAAATGTGTTAGAGATTTTTTTTGGAGTAAAGGTAAGGAGAAGAGCTCTTCATACTAAGTGAAACACTCAGAGAATAATTTAAAGTTGTTCTGTGCATTATAATTGTAAAGATTCTTAGGCTTTTTTGAGAAACAACAGTATATATTTTAATTACTTTCACTTAATTTTGGTGATTGAATTTGATCAGTGAATCTTTTGAGTGGTATACTATATAAACCTTTTTTTTTTCTTGTTTTTTTTTTTTTTGCAGTTTTTGGCCAGGGCTGGGTTTGAACCCACCACCTCTGGTATATGGGGCCGGTGCCTTACTCCTTTGAGCCACAGGCGCCACCTGTGTATAAACCATTTTTTTTTTACAGAATGGGGGTGGGAGAACATACCCCACCCAGCTTCATTCTAATTAGAATGCTCATGCCTGCCCTGAGTGTATGTGTTACTTCCACCTTCAAGGGAGTCGATAAAAGCATCTGTTCAGTCTGATAATCTCTAAATTTAAGGGGGTTGAGGAGGGAGTATGAGGAATAAGAAAGAAGTAAGAAGAATAAGTAGGAGAGAGAAGTCTTTTTATCTTTCTTTGCACGAGGAGCTGTGTTTTTATCATGTCCTGAGTATAGCAGAGGCAAGAGGATAATATGTTTTCCCCAAGTTAACACACGACTGTGGAGATATTTCTACCATCAGAACAATAGATTGAGCTGGGAAGAGTAGCACCAGGTGAAGGGGCAGGAACTGAGAAGAACCCAGGAATGAGCCCACTCAGATGCTTGTCTTTTGTCTTCACCCCTCATTTGGCTCTGAGGTGGGTTAGGAATAAAGTAGAAAGATCATGATGTCTTGGAAGTGAGCCTTGCAGGGAGCTATATTCTTCTGTAACTGTAGAGTCAAGGTCTCCTGTTCCTCATTCCTTTCCCTAGGATTCTTCTTCTCTACTTTACTTTTACCTGGAGCCAACTTTTCATTTTCTTGCTCATGTTTTCTGCCAGTTGTCCTCATTCACTGCCTTTTCCCCGCACACACGTACCTTTGTACGTTCTCTTTTGTCTTACCGCATCTCTTTCTTTTTTTACATCCCCTGGCCCCCAGAGACCACACATACCATTCATTTTTGCTTGTTGATATTCATCAAGATTGATACTGATCAGGGTTTTGTGCAGGTGATTTGAAAGTGGAGAGAACAGTTGATGGTTCTGACCACTGCTTCTGCATCTATTCTTGCCACACAGAGAAGCCCCCGCACAGGTAGTTACTTGCTAAGCTAAGAGCTTACTTATCTTAAAGGATAGGACCTGGTGTTCCAAGAGCCTGCATAGCTACAGCCCCTTCTCAGGAACCTTACTGCAGCCAGTTCCTATGATTTGTCAGGTAGCTGACTGAACAAAGGGTTGATATAGGAAGGCTCCATTCTTAGATCAGTGACCTTGAGCAGGCCAGGTGAGAGAGCTCCAGCTAGCAGGAAAGCTCATTCTGGTTTGTTCCTGACTAACCCAAGCAGTGTGTCTCTCTGGAGAGTTGAATGTAGGTCACGAGGGTAGGCAGAGGGGGTGGGAATTATACATGTGCCTGGGAAAGGAGCAGCAGAAGCCACAAGGCCTGGAGGCTACGAGGCACGGAGAGACAGCAGCAGATTGGAGCGACAGAGGGTGTGGAGGCAGAGCCAGGGAGAGGCTGGGAGGGCCCCTGGAGGTGTCAGGAGAGGGCAAGGCTGCTCATTTGGGAGTTCAGTTGGTTTTCTGTGGAGGAGGCTTGGCGCTGTGGTTGGTGAGACCAGAGCACCGGAGTGCGCCTTCCTTTCCCTAGCAACCTGACAGAACCTCACACATACTTTATGCAATTGGGCCTCACAACTCACAGAGGTGATGCTCATTTTACTGATGAGGAGACGCAAGTTCAGAGAAATTACATCACTTGACCGTTGTCTTATGAAAATTCCAATGAAAATGAAAGAAATCATTTGAGAAGTCACTGCAGTATGCATAACAGACAAGGTCTTATTTAGGTACTGTTTCCTCCTCAAGCGAAGGTGGGTTTTCTCTATTTGTTAGTTATCTGTCTGTCTATCAATCTATCAATCAGGCTTCTGTTTTCCTCATCCTCGGCCAATTCCGAGACCTGGCCAGGCCCTCTTTGCTTTCCCCTGACCCTCGCCCCGCTCCTCTCCTCATCATTGACACAGGATTTCAGTTTTCTTCAGGGCTTCTCCTTCATGGTGGGTTTGGTCTCTGATTTGCTACTTCCCTGGGACCGATTCTGTCCCTGCTCAGAGCCTCTGGGCTCTGTGCTGTGCTTGGTTTCCCTCATGCTGATCACGTGCCGGCCTCCAAAACCTAAGTACGTGCATTCTTTGTCCATTCTCAGGAAACAAGTCTGTGGCCTCCCAGTTGAGGTGACATTTAAGCCATGGTGACTTCTCTGGTAACATAATGTCCTGTCTGTCCACATTACTGCAGCAGTTCAGTGGCCAGCCACTAGCATCTTAGCTTGGACTCCTGAGTTTGTCCTACCATGACCCTTGGAATGCCGCTGAACGGACAGTCCTCGAGGAACATGGACAACCTGGCCCATAGTCTTCCCGCTCTGTCCCCCTTTCCATGTGGCTGAGAGGATTTAGACTGCGCTGGAGTTCACAGCTGGGACTGTGCAGAGCCGGAGAAAAAGGCCTCGCCTCAGATTGTTCTTTCAATCCTCTGTCTCTGCTTTATGCTTCAGAATGGTCTCGTTGATGAGCTAGCACAATAGAATAGCTATGAAATTGTAAAATGAAAATAAACAGATCCAGCCCCAAATTGGGCTGCTGACATTTTGGTCTTTTTTGTTTTTTTTGTTAGCACCCAGCAGACAAGCCAATGGGTAGGTTGACAGGTCAATGGTCGGGTGTTCAGGTGGGCAGCAGGGGACAAGTGGGCAGGTGAAAATGGCTCAGCATTTTGGTCTTTTTTGAATTTGCCTAACACCTGAACTGAAAAAGATATCCTCATTTTTTATCTAGAAAAGGATCCTAAGTCACATTCCTCAAGAATTCCTTGGAAATCTTGTAGGTTCTATTTCAGTCTTAATCTAGGGTTGTCTGACTTAACCCTTACTTGCCGTAGTGTTTCTAAATTCCAGCTTCATGGGCTCATGATCTATGCAGTCACAGCCAGCCAGCCCCCCATTTAGAAGAGCCTCTTCTGTGTTTAATGTTTTGTGGTCACCATCTTAAAATTCCTAATTATTTTTGTAATTTTGTAACAAAAACTACATTTTTATTTTCTGCAAATTATGTAGCCAGTCCTGCTCCTCAGACCTTTTGCCTCAGAATCACTTCAAGTGCACATACAAATCAGATTCCTACCGTATCAGATCTTCTAGGGCTAACGTCCTTGCTTCATCATTTTGCTACATCTCTGATTAGTTCTTTTACAAAGTATACAAAACTCGAGAACCCCTGGGATAAAAGGTTAAGATTCCAGGTTCTCGGGTAGTTTTACTTGATTAAAGATTTTAAAATAGAATTCTTGGCTTTGATTTCAAGTGGGAAAAAAAAAAAAGAAACATTCGTAATTAGAAATGTATTATGTGAAATTATTAGGTGGTTTTGTTATTGCCAAGATAAATATTTGGAAATACGCCTAAATTGCTAATTTGAGAATCCTCACATTCTCTGTTCATTCCAGCATTATTTATTTATGTTTATTTTTATTCATCTCCCATTAAGTGGGAAAATGCTTCCCGTGTTTGTTTACTAATTAGACCTGCTAAAAAAAAGTAATATTGCTCTGAAAACAGTCTCAAATTTTCTTCAATTCCCTCAACACCCTGAAAAATCAGAAAAGACGGAATCCTGATAGATGACTTATAGATTTTTGAGAAGTACTACTTGCCAGTCCTGTGGGCATATTTGTTTAGTTTTAATTGCATACTAGTTCCAAGACAGGAAGGGAACAGCACCAGCCTTCCAGAATATTTCATCAGCAGATGTTAACCTGGCTCCAGAAGGCAAGGCCTTGGATTGAGAAAGGCCTTGGGAACTTTAGGGGGGGACTGTGAACACGAAGGTAATTAGTATTAGTTGCTCTAAGATTGTAGCATTAAATATTTAACCTAGGCTAAACCACTGCAGAGCCATTAGAAGGACATAGCTTTTCATTAAGAGTATATCAAATAAGATTTTCACCAGTACTCTAGGGATGAAAAAGTTCTCCTTACACAGGTGGCACCTGTGGCTCAAAGAAGTAGGGTGCCGGCCCCATATACCAGAGGTGGCGAGTTCAAACACAACCCTGGCCAAAAACTGCAAAAAAAGAAA
Source organism: Arctocebus calabarensis (assembly GCA_963573935.1). Classification (NCBI taxonomy): domain Eukaryota; kingdom Metazoa; phylum Chordata; class Mammalia; order Primates; family Lorisidae; genus Arctocebus; species Arctocebus calabarensis. Next base: position 6,380 of record CAUYON010075349.1, on the reverse strand, counting down.
AAAAGTTCCCCTGACACTGGAAAGTTGCTGATTCATCTGACTGCATCACTGTTTGATACCCTAGATTGAAATGTTGTTTTTTCTGACCACATCAAGTTGCTGAGTCATCTGACTGCAGCACTGTTTGATACTGTAGATTGAAATGTTGTTCTTTCTGACCACATCTAACTCAATCTGTGCACACCAAGTGTTTTTTCTAACTTATGGATACTCTCCAGTCAATTGACTGTTTTGACTGATTTTCTGTGTACTTAAAAATAATATTTATTGTATATTCCCCTTCTTATAAGAATCAAAGAATTTCATGGCAGTAAATTCATGAAAAAAAATCTATGTACTGGTGTACAAATATTTTAAGGCCTTTAAAATTCTATTTTACTGAATCCATTTTAATACCTAAAACTGTTTATAGTATAATAATATGTAGTTGTTATCTTTTGCCTCAAACATATGAATAAGAATTTTTAGAAGTTAATTAGCAATACTATCACTTAGAAATTTTACTTACAGTTTTCTCTTGTGTGAGTTTAGAGATAAAATTCCAAATATTTTGGGAAGGAGTTCATTTGCTAAAAAATAAACTCATTTTAACTTGAATTTTTGATGAGTCAGTTTTTGTAGAGGAATGTGAAAAAATACATGTGTAAACCAGGTCCCAAATATAAGCAGTATAAATAATTTTCTGAGAGCCTCTTCTCTTTCTGAGTTTCTTCATCTTCCTGACTAATTCCTGTGCCGCTCACCTCAGCATGTATTTATACATGGTGGATTGTACTTATAGTCCCATTGAAAATAAGCGACCCTAACTGAGCCTTATCGGAATCACCCTCAGAATGGTATTCAGGCACCTGCCGTGCCTGGGTGTGACCAGTTAGACTATACTGATTGCCTTGATTGATAAAGCAAGTCAGACAACTGGTCAAGGGCCTCACAAGACACAAACAAGCAAAACCTGAAATATCTGAGATGTATGTTTTGTTTGTTTTTGATGTCATTTGGTAACTAACATGGTTTATGTGTAAATTCATTCCTAATTTTATTTGAGCCCTGTCTGTATAAAAGATTTGTCAGATCCTTAAAGAATAAACATAACACTCTTTATAAACATATTATATACAGTGTATGATCATTTGATTTAAAAATGGTGACGACTAGCTGGGATCTTGAAGAGATTTCTGCACGCGATTTCCCTTGTAGCATTATTCAGAATAGCCAAGGGGAAGAAGCAACTTAAATATCCATTGGTGGATGTAGGGATAAAGAAAATGTGATATATACAATGGATTATTATTCAGTTCTAAATACGAAGGAAATTCTGTGGCGTGTTACAGCATGAAGGAACTTTAAGGGCATGATGGTAAGTGACCCAAGGCAGTCTTGAGAAGACAAATGCTGTGAGTCCCTCATATAAGACACTAAAGTAGTTGAACTCATGGAAATAAGAAGTAGAATGGTGGTTCTAGAGGACGGGAAATGGAGAGTTGTTCAATAGGTATAAAATCTCAGTTGTTCAATAGGTATAACCTTTGAGATGAAAAGATTTTAGAGAGCTGTTACACAACGGAAATGAACGTAATGCTTTGGAATCAAACACTTAAAAATGGTTGAGATGGTGAATTTTAGGTTATGTGTGTTTTACCTCAATTAAACAACGTTAATAAGAGGGTAAACACCTTGTGATGACTGACTAGCATGATTAGTTAGAGGAGGCAATAAAGTTTAGTTCTAACCTTAAACTTAATGTTAATCAAAAACTGAGTGTTCGTGTCTGTCTTTGAGCCAGTCAGCTCTCCTCTGTTACATGCACCGAGACTGCATTAGTCAGTTTGGCCGGCTGTTTCCTGAGTGCTTGCCTAATGCTTCATGACATTGCTACTGTGCTGAAAATTTCAGCGGCATGCCTTTACAGCTTAATAAACACAAAGAATAGCACCCTTGCTAAATATTCCACAATTAATGTCATATAACATTCCCAAAGCATTTAATTTTAAGTTTAAAGGTTGAAGAGAGGAAACAAAAATAAATTCCCTGCCCCTTCATGATTTTGGCCTTCAAATAAAAAAATTTTTTTTCACATTAAAAAAAGTATCTTACATTTATAAATACTGAAGCTGGGGAATTAAAAGGGAATTTTAGTCATAATTAAACATTTTGCTTAAATTGTGCATTAGTATTTAATGGATAAAGTTCATCAACACATTGCCCACTTTGCAACTGCCAGTTCATTTTCTATTATTAGGCATTGCACAGTAATTAGGAGATTATATTTCGTGTATGCTTTCGGTTCACAAATCGAGTACAGGTCTCACAAACGCTAGAAAGTGGTATCAGGATTAGTATTTAAAAATTGCCAATGGCTAATTCTTGACTGTTGTAAAAGAAAAATGGTTTGGACTCAAGTTTGATGTGGTCCAGTTACAGAAGTGCCTTGGAGGGCAGTAGCAAATTAACAGTATAATTGATAGTTAGCTTTACTGGCTATATTATTTTGTACCAGTATTGCACCAACTGATAAATCTTTTGTCATTCTCAGTAGCCATATAGAAATGAAACAGATTAAAAAAAAACCATTTTGAGCGAATTTCCTACTTCATGAAGTGTCCAGCTCAATCTTTGTAGGCTATGGGAATTGACAGTTCTTTGCATTATACTCTCAATGAATTGTTGGGAGACTTACACCAAAAGATTTTGCTCAGATTTAGATTATTGCTTTTGCCTTAGGAATGTGACTCCATAAGAATCCAACTATTTGCCACATGTTAAATACAGGGAAATTTTTTCCTAAAAATTTTACTCATGTAGTGTATTTCAGTGACCTCAGTTATAGATCATGTATCTCAATCCAAGCTCATCATGTTGCTCGTTTTATTTTATTTTATTTATTTATTTACTTATTTATTTTTTGAGACAGAGTTTGTTGCCCTGGGTAGAGGGTTGTGGCATCATCACCCCTAGCAACCTCCAACTCTTGGGCTCAAGCCATCCTCTTAACTCAGTTTTTCTATTTTTAGTAGAAAAACTAAAATTTTTGCTCAGCAAAAAATTTTTGCCCTTTGTGCTCAGCTTGGTCTTGAACATGTGAGCTCAAGCTATCCACCCGCCTCAGGCTCCCAGAGTGCTAGGATTACAGGCGTGTGTCATTCATTTTACTTTATTTTTCCCTTTTGTATAATCAAAATACAATAAAGTAGAATTAAAACAAATTAAAAGTTACAAGGAGAAGTCTATGACAATATAGCTGTTTGTTAAGAATTTGGGTTCACTATAGTTATGTTGTATTCCTGTCAATGTAAAAATTAAATTTATAGTTTTTCTATTAAAATAGTTTAAGGCCTAAATCCTAATACTAGTGTCATAAAGCAATTCCACAGTCTTGAAAGAGAATGAATTTCTGGTAAATGTAAACATACGGTAAATACCGCATATAGTGGGATAATAATTTTTTACGTTTGCTGCAATAGTGTTGCAATTTGCCTAATAGAAAGCATATTGCTGATTGTGTGGAATATCCTCAGACTGCTGATGCCACTTACTGCCAGGAAGCAAGGATTCAAAATGAAATTAGGAAACAAACGTTAGAGGGTAGAGATAATCACAAAAATAGTGTTAACTCTTTCGTGTTGACAAATGCTTTTATTTGATTTGGGAAATTACTCCTTCCAGTAAGCTATTTACCAATAAGAAAACAAGCACATCCATGCATTGAACGATTAACCTTTAACATTCCTCCCTTGGCCCGATGCTCCCTGCTTCCTCGCCCTCAGCAGATGGCCTCTCTTATCTCTTGAGGCTTGGAGGGGGTCCAGTCTATCAGGGGGCAGCTTCCTCAACTTCCTGTTTCTTCCCTGGCCCCTTTTGATTAACATAGCTCTATCTAGACCAGGGCATAGCCTACTCCATTTTAGAGGAATTGTTTTTCCCAGCGTCAGAGATTTATCTCCATTTGTTTTGTTGATTCCACTCCACTTTGGGTCGGTCAGTATTTCGCACCACCGATTGTTCCCTCTCTCCCTTTGTTTTGTCACATTTTCTCCTCAGCGTACAGGTATGCTGAAGTCCCTGCCTGCATCAAACAAAAGAAAGCAGAAACACAGTCACAAACCAACACCCTGACAAAAGCCTCTACTGAATCTATCGCTCCCTCTATCCATTAGCTTATTATTAATATTTTTTTTTTAGAGACAGAGTTTCACTTTATTACCCTTGGTAGAGTACTGTGGTGTCACAGCTCACAGCAACCTCCAGCTCTTGGGCTTAGGCCATTCTCTTGCCTCAGCCTCCTGATTAGCTGGGACTCCAGGCACCCATCACAACACCTGGCTATTTTTTTGTTGCAGTTTGGCTGGGCTGAGTTCGAACCTGCCACCGTTGGTGTATGGGGCTGACCCCCTACTCACTGAACCACAGGTGCCTCTCCCACTAGCTTTCTTTTCTAATTCTCCACAGAAGATAATGCTGGTCTCCACCTTTTCATCTTTTCTTTTTTCCTGCACCTGAACTCACTGCCACTGCAATCCACTCTCATCATTTACTGCAATTTATCCATTTGGTCCTCATTACAAAATATGACACTTTTCATCTCTTTTATTACTGTGTCTCTCTCAATGTTCAGCATTAGTGGCCATTTTGGTTATGAAACATTCTCAGCACTTGTACTAAGCTTTCGTAGTTTCCAGACTATCTTTTTGTCTCCTTTTTCTTTTAGCTTTCCTTTGAGCATGGGTGATCTCTAGCAGTCTATGCCTAGACCTATTGGCTTTCTAATCTCTACAGTCTCTGTGTAACGCCTTATCTGCTTTGCTGGCCTCAGCTATGACCTGCGTGCTGATGAATCCCAGATCTAATTTACATCCTTGGAATTTTATCTCTTGGATGTTTGCCCTTGGATATATTACAGGCACCTCAAACCCCACTTGCTCCAAACTGGAGTTTATGCTGGATTTGGTGTTTTATGTGGCCCCTCATTCAGTGGATCTTCAGATAGCCAGGAATCCAAGGCAAAGTGGGGCACACTCTTACAACATCGTCCTTCATGCTATATCTAAGTAGTGGCAGAGTCCTGTCAATTTTGTCTCTTTCATATCTTATGAATCCATTCCCTCCTTTTGTTGCTGACTGCATCTATAAACAGTCACCTTATTACTCATTCTAAATCCAGCCTTGATATCATAAAATCCATCCTTTGCCTTAAAAAAGTGATTTTTCTAAAACACAATCAGATTCTGTCATTTAGTCTCTAGTTTAATATCTCTAAAAACTGTCCATTGCCTTTAGAAAAAAAAATGTAACTCATTAGCATGGTAGAGAGGGTCCTTTATAATTTGACATGAACTAAAATAAAATAAAATCTTAAGGCTTCCCCTACCCCAGTGACTGACTGATAGGACTTCCTCTTGACCAAGAGGATCCCTGCAACTGGGTTGCTAGCCATGAGAAAGGAGATCAGATGCGCCTCATCACCACCCCCACCCCCATCCCCTTAGAGAGGTCCTCCTTGACTCACTAATGGGTTTAAGACTATGCAACATTTACCTGCAGGTCCCAATATATACAACAAACAATTTGACTGAGGGTCCTTTGTCCCTGATTGATAGATCCTTTATCTTAAGCATTCCTTTTCACTAACTCCTGATCTTTTAGACAAAGCCTAATTCTTTCAGCCAATTGTTGCTAAAGAATCTTTTTTTTTTTTTCAGACAGTCTCAAGCTATAGCCCTGCCTAGAGTACTGGCATCACAGCTCACAGCAACCTCAAATTGTTGGGCTTAAGCCATTCTCTTGCCTCAGCTTCCCAAGTACCTAGGACTATAGACCTCTACCACAATGCCCCACTATTTTTTGATTGCATTTGTCATTGTTGCTTAGCAGGCCCCGTTTGCACCCACCACCCTAGGTGTATGGGGCCGGAGGCCCTGCCAACTGAGCTACAGATGCCACCCAGCTAAAGAATCTTTAAATTCATCTAATACCTGTAAGCCCTCTCCCTTCAGATGTCCCACCTTTGGGGGCCAAATCAATGTATGTTTTCCATGTATTGATTTATGACCTCACTTGTAATTTCTGTCTCCCTAAAATGTATAAAACCAAACTGTGAGCCCACTACTGCAAGTCCACTTGTTCAAGGCTTCTTGGGTCATGGTCCTCAAATTTGGCTCAGAATAAACCTGTTTAAATTATTTTATAGAGTCTGGCTACTTTTCCCTTGATGCTATCCTCTACTGGACTTTCCAAACTCATTTCTTTCTTTTTTTTTTTTTTTAATAATTTTATTGAATCATAATTATGTACATTGGTGCAATCACAGGGCATGATTCATATACATTCAGAAATATTTTGATCATACTGTTACAGATATCCTTCATGGCATTTCCTTGATCACT
>CAUYON010075347.1:0-13694 GCA_963573935.1 Arctocebus calabarensis | reverse complement strand
CCAGGAAAAGACCCAACAAGAAAAGAAAATTATAGACCAATATCACTAATGAATATTGATGCAAAAATATTTAATAAGATCCTAGCAAACAGAATTCAGCAATTCATCAAACAAATTATACATCATGACCAAGTAGGCTTTATCCCAGGTTCTCAAGGCTGGTTCAATATACGTAAATCGATTAATGTAATGCAGCACATAAACAAATTAAAAAATAAAGACCACATAATTCTCTCAATTGATGCAGAAAAAGCCTTCGACAATATCCAGCATCCCTTCATGACTAGAACACAAAAGAAAATGGGAATAGAGGGGACATTTCTTAAATTGATAGAGGCCATCTACAGCAAACCCATAGCCAATGGGGTTAAATTGAAATCATTCCCACTTAGATCAGGAACCAGATAAGGTTGCCCATGGTCTCCATTGCTCTTTAACTTTGTAATGGAAGTTTTAGCCATTGCAACTAGGGAAGAAAAGGCAATAAAGGGTATCCAAATAGGATCAGAAGTTATCAAACTTTCACTCTTTGCAGATGATATGATTGCATATCTGGAAATCACCAGGGTTTCTACTGAGAAGCTCTTAGAATTGATCAAGGAATACAGCAAGGTATCAGGCTACAAAATCAACACTCATAAATCAGTAGCCTTTATATAGACTAACAAGAACCAAGCCAAAAAAATAGTCAAAGATTCCATTCCTTTCACATTAGCGCCAAAGAAGATGAAATATTTGGGAGTCTACCTAACAAAGGAACTGAAAGATCTCTATAAAGAGAACTATGAAACTCTTAGAAAAGAAATCGCTGAACATGTCAACAAGTGGAAAAACATACCATGCTCATGGATGGGAAGAATCAATATTGTTAAAATGTCCATACTTCCCAAAGCAATATACAATTTTAATGCAATGCCTATTAAAGCTCCATTGTCATATTTTAAAGAACTTGAAATAATATTGCTTCATTTTATATGGAACCAGAAAAAACCTTGAATAGTCAACACATTATTTACAAATAAAAACAAAACAGGAGGGATCACACTACCAGACCAGAGACTGTACTATAAATCGATAGTGATCAAAACGGCACAGTACTGGCACAAAAACAGACAGGTAGATATTTGGAACAGAATGGAGAACCTAGAGATAAACCCAACTACTTACTGCTATTTGATCTTTGACAAGCCAATTAAAAACATTCAGTGGGGAAAAGATTCCCTATTTAACAAACGGTGCTGGGAAACCTGGCTGGTGACCTGTAGAAGACTGAAATTGAACCCACACCTTTCACCACTAACGAAGATAGACTCACAATGGATTAAAGATTTAAACTTAAGACATGAAACTATAAAAATATTAGAAGAAAATGCGGGGAACCCTCTTGAAAGCATTGGCCTGGGCGAATACTTCATGAGGAGGACCCCCAAAGCAATGGAAGCAGTATCAAAAATACACTACTGGGATTTGATGAAACTAAAAAGCTTCTGCACTGCCAAGAACACAGTAAGTATCGCTAGCAGACAGCCCTCAGAATGGGAAAGAATATTTGCAAGTTATGCCTCCGACAAAGGCTTAATAACCAGAATACACAGAGAACTCCATTGAATTTGCAAGAAAAGAACAAGAGATCCTATCACAGGATGGGCTAAAGATCTGAAAAGAAACTTCCCTAAAGAAGACAGGTGCATGGTCTTCAGACACATGAAGAAATGCTCATTATCCTTAATCAACAGAGAAATGCAAATCAAAACTACCTTGAGATATCATCTAACTCTAGTAAGATTAACCCACATGATGAAATCCCAAAACCAGAGATGTTGGCGTGGATGTGGAGAAAAGGGAACACTTCTACATTGCTGATGGGAATGCAAACTAATACATCCATTTTGGAAAGACGTTTGGAGAATACTCAGAGATCTAAAAATAGACTTGCCTTTGACCCTAGAATTCCTTTACTAGGTATATACCCAGATGACCAAAAACCGCATTACAACAAAGATATCTGTACCAGATTGTTTATTGCAACCCAATTCATAATTGCTAAGTCATGGAAGAAGTCCAAGAGCCCATCGATCCACGCATGGATTAATAAACTGTTGTACATGTATACCATGGAATATTATGCAGCCTTAAAGAAAGATGGTGACTTATCCTCTTTCATATTTACATGGATGGAACTGGAACATGTTCTCCTTAGCAAAGTATCTCTAGAATGGAAGAAAGAGTATCCAATGTATACTCCCCTAATATGAAGCAAATTTATATCTTTCAAGTGAAGGCTACAACCCAATTATTACACAAGAAGACGGGGAAAGGGGAGAGGGAGGGGGGAGAGATGATAAAGGGTGAGATCACACATGTGGTCCATATTTGAAGGGTCAGGAGAAAACTGTTGGTATTTTAACAAATATAATATTAACATATAACATTAATAGCAGAAAAAGGAGAAGAAATTTAAGCTATATGATAGTAATGAAGTAAATTCTGATGTTATTATGTATACTGTAAAACCTACAAATAAGTAAAAATTAATTAACAAAATGACTTTAAAAATTAGCTAATTTCTTCCCCACGCACAGTATAATACCATCAGGAAAATTTTTCCTATCTTCTAACTTCTCTCAGGCGAAGGAAATAATTGACTTATGTATCCAGTGTCCCAATTTTTCCAGGGGGCTTCAGAGAAAGGCTACTGTTTTGATAATTTTGAAGTGCTGACAAGTACAGCACAGTCTAGCCACCTGAGGAGGAACAGAGACAGTGATTTGGATTGGTAGAACCCCTGGCTCTTCCTCCTGCTGGAACAGAGCAAGCAGACAAAAACATCCTAGCTTTAAACTTCCTCTTGAGTTAATCTGTGTAGAGAACACACTGTCTTCTCCATGAATGCCCAAAGAAATGGCCTATGATTTGGCAGTTCTGAAGCTCTGATGTATTTGCTCACTCTGGCCACTTAGGTAATAACAGAGATGGTGGTTTGTACTGTTAAGATACCTGTTAAGGTATTACTGAGGTGCACAAACCCAAGTGGAGACACTTCCCACCCAACACCAGCATTAATAGTGATCTGGCTTAGGTCTAACTTGAGAGAGTCATCTCCCCAACTCTGTGGTCAGCCAGAGGGAACCAGAACGTACCCTACAGGGGTACCAGAATTACAGAACAGTGGCAACAAAGGTGTGGTGGCTAAGGGAGAAATTATTTTGCTGTCAGGATATACTCAAGTTTAGATTGAGCTCAGGTGGAACTTTCTCCAGCTGCCATTGAGCACCTGAGGCAGCTTCCCCTGCTGTATGGTGGCAGAGGGAGGTAACTACAAGGAGGAAGCAGTGACCTTACTTTGATTCTGGCAGGCACACAGTCCTGACACATTTGCTTATTGGACAGAATTGGGCCTCAGAGATTGGGTTAAAAGAGACTACCAGTGGGACTACCAGAGACTGGGGTTGTCAGAGTCTGGTAAAGAAAGGTGAGCAAGGTGGGGAAACAGCCATCAACCACCTTGCTCCAAAATTTCCACTGGACAGGCTTATCTGACTCCTCGGAGCATCAGAGGTTCTCAAGCCACACTTGAGCTACCAGTAGACTCCTCATGTCTAGTTGCTGGAGACCTTGTGAACTCTCTAGCTAAAGAGTGGGTGCTGTTTGGGACAATTGGTTTGGAACTCTTGAACTGGACAAATCACCTGAGGACCTTCCAATGTGATACCCTGGTTTTGTTGTAGTGGGAACGATTGATTATCCTCTTCCAGGTATTACCTGTGGGGAATGGGATGTACTAGTTGCTTGTATTTCTCTAAAGCAGAGATTGCAACCCATAGTCACAGATTCACTAGGATTGGACAGAGATCAGCTGAATACAAGACAGAGCCACCTATCCCCACTACACCAATCAGGCCCCTAGAGTCACAGACTGTAGTATTGTACAGGTCCTTTCTAAAATTGTAAAGGAAAAGCTGCAGTCACCACCCTCAGTTCCTTAATGAAGGGATTGTCAACCACAACACCAGAAGTCTCCAATCCAATTTCACCATACCTGCTCATCTAGCTAGACAATGAAAAACAATCATGGGGTGGAATCAGTGGAAAAATTCTGGCAACATGAATAATTAGAAAAGTTCAACTCCCCCAAACAGCCAAACCACAGGATCCCACAAATGGCTGAGACATCAGATATCGAATTTAGAATTTGGATGGCAAATAAGATCAACAGAATGGAAGTAAAGTTGGAGTCAAATAATAATAAGTTGGAATAATTCAAAGGATGTCTCAAGAATTCAATGAATTCAAAGAAAAATCATCAAAGATTTAGACACATTGAAAAAAGAAATTATAGCCCTCCAAGATAGGAGAAATACAGTGGAATCCCTCCGTAACAGAATGGAGCAGGCAGAAGAAATGATCTCCGATATTGAAGACAAAGCTTTTGAATGCTCTCAAAAGCTCAAAGAGGAAGAGAAGTGGTGAGCAAAAATGGATAACTCTCTCAGAGAGCTCTGGAATAATTCAAAGAAAAGGAATGTTCACCTTATATTGATCCCTGAAGGCAACAAAGTAGCTTTGAAAGGCACAGAGGCTCTTCTTCATGAGATCATGAAAAAGAACTTTTCAGACATGCCAAGAGATTCTGAAATTCAGATAGCAGACTGTTTCAGAACCCCATCATGACTCAACCCAAAGAAGACATCCCTCAGGCACATCATAATTACACTTCACCAAAGTTAATATGAAGGAGAAAATTCTGAAAGAAGCCAGACATAAGAAAACTATAACCTACAAGGGGAAGAATATTAGAATGACTGCAGATCTCTCTTCTGAAACCTTTCAAGCAAGAAGGGGGGAGGGGGGTGTCATCGAATTTTAATCTCCTAAAACAAAATAACTTTCAACCCAGGATGCTATATCCAGCTAAACTGAGTTTCATTTATGATGGAGAAATTAAATACTTCAATGACAGTCACATGTTGAAGAAATTTGCCGTAACTACACCACCTCTCCAGGATATCCTCAGACCTATCCTCCATAATGACCAGTGCAATTCTCCACCACAAAAGTAAACTCACTCAGAAACTTTTGATCAAATTCCATCTCCCACAATGGTGGAAGGATCAAAAATGTCCACTGGTCTCTCAATAAACTTGATATCAAAATTCTCCCAGGCCTATCAATATTCTCGATTAATGTGATTGGCTTAAATTGTCCTCTAAAGAGGCACAGGTTGACTGGATACAAAAACTCAGGCCAGATATCTGCTGCATACAAGAATCTCATCTTACCTTAAAAGATAAATACAGACTAAAGGCAAAGGGATTTATATTCCAGGAAAATGGAAATCAGAAAAAAGCAGGTGTTGCAATTTTGTTTTTAGATACAATAGATTTTAAACCAAAAAAAGTGAGGAAAGATAAGGATGGACACTTCATATTTGTTAAGGGCAATCCTCAATACAATGAGATTTCAATTATTAATATTTATGCACCCAACCAAAATGCACCTCAATTTATATGAGAAACTGTAACATACATGAGCAACTTGATTTACACCAGCTCCATAGTAGTTGGAGATTTTAACACCCCTTTAACAGTGTTGGATAGATTCTCCAATAAGAAGCTAAGCAAAGAAATCTTATATTTAAACTTAACCATTCAGCATTTGGATTTAACAAACATCTATAGAACATTTCATCCTAACAAAACGGAATATACATTCTTCCCTTCAGCAAAATAGATCACATCTTAGGTCACAAATCTAACCTCAATAAATTTAAAGAATAGAAATTATTCCTTGCATCTTCCAAGATCATTATAGAATAAAAGTGGAACTCAGTAACAAAAAGAATCTGCATACTCATACAAAAACTTTGAAACTAAATAACCTTATGCTAAATGATAGATGGGTCATAGACGAGATTAAGAAGGAAATTACCAAATTTTAAGAACAAAACTATAATGAAGATAAGAATTATCAGTACCTCTGGGATACTGCAAAGGCAGTCCTAAGAGGGAAATTTATAGCACTGCCTTCTCAAGAGAACAGAAACAGATCCCAGGGTCTCAAGGCTGGTTCAATATACATAGATCTATAAATATAATTCAACACATAAATAAATTAAAAAACAAAGATCATATGATCTGTCAATTGATGCAGAAAAACCTTTTGTTAATATCCAGCATTCCTTCATGATCACAACACTTAAGAAAATGGGTATAGAAGGGACATTTCTTAAATTAATAGAGGCCATCTATAGTAAACCTACAGTCAATATTGTATTCAATGGAGTTAAATTGAAATCTTTTCCACTCAGATCAGGAACCAGGCAAGGTTACCCATTGTCTCTACTGCTCCTTAACATTGTAATGGAAGTTTTAGCCATTTCAATTAGGGAAGAAAAGGTGATCAAGGGTATCCACATAGGGTCAGAAGAGATCAAACTTTCCCTCTTTGCAGATGGTATGATTGTGTATCTGGAAAATACCAGGGATTCTACTATAAAACTCTTAGAAGTGATCAAGGAATACAGCAGTGTTTCAGGCTACAAAATCAACACTCATAAATCTGTAGCCTTTATATACAGCAACAATAGTCCAGCCAAAAAAACAGTCAAGAACTCTATTCCATTTACAGCAGTGCCAAATAAGATGATATATTTGGGAGTTTACCTGACAAAGGATGTGAAAGATCTCTATAAAGAGAACTATGAAATCTAAGGAATGAAATAGTTGAAGATGTTAACAAATGGAAAAATATACCATGCTCATGGCTTGGAATAATCAACATTGTCAAAATGTCTATACTATCCAAAGCAATATACAATTTTAATGCAATCCCTATTAAAGTCCCATTGTCGTATTTTAAAGATCTCGAAAAAATAATTCATCATTTTATATGGAATCAGAAAAAACCTTGAATAGCCAGGACATTACTCAGAAATAAAAGCAAAGCAGGAGGAGTTATGCTACCAGACCTCAGACTATACTATAAGTTGATAGTGACCAAAACAACATGGTACTGGCACAAAAACAGAGAGACAGATGTGTCAAATTCATCAAGAGATGAATCAAGCAACATACCATTTTTTGATCTTTGACAAGCTGATTAAAAATATTCAGTGGAGAAAATTCCCTATTTAACAAATGGTGCTGGGGGAACTGGTTGGCAACCTGTAGAAGATTGAAACTGGACCAACACCTTTCACCTTTAACTAAGATAGACTCTCACTGGACTAAAGATTTAAACCTAAGACATGAAATTATAAAAATACTAGAAGAAAGTATAGGGAAAACTCTTAAAGGAATTGGTCTGGGCGAATATTTGCTGAGGAGGACCCCTTGGGCAATTGAAGCAGCATCAAAATTATACTACTGGGATCTGTTCAAACTAAGAAGCTTCTGCATAGCCAGGATCACAGTAGTAAAGCAAGCATACATCCCTTAGAATGTGAGAAGATATTTGCAGGTTATGCCTCTGACAAAGGGTTAACTACCAGAATCCACAGAGAACTCAAATATATTAGCAAGAAAATAACAAGTGATTCCATCTCAGGGTGGGCAAGGGACTTGAAGAGAAACTTCTCTGAAGAAGACAGGTGCACGGCCTGCAGACACATGAAAAAATGCTCATCATTCTTAATCATCAGAGAAATGCAAATCAAAACTACTTTGAGATATCATCTGACTCCAGCAAAATTAGCCCACATAATCAAATGCCAAAACCAAAGATGTTTTCATGGATGTAGAGAAAAGGGAACATTTCTACATTGCTGGTAGGAAAGCAAACTATTACGTTCTTTTTGGAAATGTATTTGGAGAATACTTAGAGATCTAAAAATAGTTCTGCCATTTGATCCTATAATTCCTTTACTTGGTATATATCTAGAACACCACAAATCACATTATAACAAAGATATTTATATCAGAATTTTTATTGCAGCACAATTCATAATCACTAAGTCATGGAAGAAGCCCAAATACCCATCTACCCATGAACGGATTAATAAATTGTGGTATATGTACACAATGGTATATTATGCAGCCTTAAAGAAAGATGGAAACTTTACCTTTTTCATGTTTATATGGATGGAGCTGGAACATATTCTTTTTCGTAAAGTATCTCAAGAATGGAAGAAAAAGTATCTAATGTACTCAGCCCTACTATGAAACCAATCTACAGCTTTCATATGAAGGCTATAATCCAATTACAGTACAAGAATATGGGGAAAAGGGCAAGGGAGGGGAGGAGGGAGGATGGGTAGAGGGAGAGTAGTTGGTGGGATCACACCTATGGTGCATCTTAGAAGGGTACAGGTGAAACTTACTAAATGCAGAATATGAATGTCTTAAGACAATACCTAAGAAAATGACATGAAAGCCATGTTAACCAGTTTGAGGATACTACCCCGATTGTATGTGAAACCAGCACATTGTACCCCATGATTGCATTAATGTACACTGCTATGATTTAATAAAAAGAAAAATAAATAAATAAAAATAATAAAAATGGGGGGCAACCATGGAAAATTATATTTGAACTAGAAAAATAAAGAAAGAAAAAAAAGAAAAGAAAAATCTATAGGGAAAATGTTGAAATTAAAAAAAAGTAAAAACAAAAAAAGCAGTATATATATCTTGCTGAATATTATCTGGGCAGTAGGTGATCTTGTGGGGTATGAGATGTTAGTCACAATGCTGATATGGCTTTACAAGATGCAGACTGGAGGCCTCTGCTGATTTCTCAAACCCCACAGGGTGGAGAGCCTAAATCTCTCCTCAGCCCACTTAAAAGTCACTTTAAAGTGCTAACCTTGGCTAAGTAGACTCTTTCCCAGGACAGCACTTGTCACTGAGATCACTTCTGAAGTGACTATCCAGTTACCCAATGTGGAAAAACTGTTCTCACTCTATGCCCCTGAGAGCCAAGGCTGTAAGGCATCTCAATCTCTGCCTTTAGGCTGCTCAGTCACTAGATTACTCGCTCCTGCCTGGTCCTTGCTCTGCAACCCTGAGGGTGTAGCTTTCTGGGGAAGTTCTCCAACAATGGCTCCACACAGCCTACAGCCAAACATTATTAAC
Organism: Arctocebus calabarensis; assembly: GCA_963573935.1. Lineage (NCBI taxonomy): Eukaryota > Metazoa > Chordata > Mammalia > Primates > Lorisidae > Arctocebus > Arctocebus calabarensis. Next base: position 4,623 of record CAUYON010075347.1, on the reverse strand, counting down.
TGCATCTGCTCAATGGCTCAGTCTGGGGCCCTAGATGACACTTAAAGCCCTTTATGCTCTTGCCCAATTTCTCCCAAGGTTGCTCAACTGAGTGCCAAGTCCAAAAAAACCAAAATAGCTCACAGATAAGGCCTTTCCAGTTTGCAATCTCACTACTGCTGCTAGTGGGATTAGAAGGAATGAACACACACAAACACTTGCCAGTTCTCCACTGTTTTTGTCATCCTCATGGGGTCCAGAAGTCTCATGCTGACTCCCTGTGCCCCCAAAGGGAAGTTTCTGGGCATATCCTACCAGCTAGAGATGCCTAGAGTCTTCTCTCCCTAGACTCACCACACACAGTTGCAAGGAAGCTGTTACTCGACCACCATCTTGCTCTTTATTTATTTTGAGATAGAGTCTCACTATGTCACCCTTGGTAGAGTGCTGTAGCATCACAGCTCACAGCAACCTGAAACTCTTTGGGCTTAAGCAATTCTCTTGCCTCAGCCTCCCAAGTAGCTGGGACTACAGGCACCCTCCACAACTCCTGGCTATTTTTTTGTTGCATTTGTCATTGATGTTTAGCTGGCTCGGGCTGTGTTTGAACCCACCACCCTCGTTGCATGTAGTTGGCATTATAACCACTGTGCTATGGGCACTGCTTCTTTTCCTTTTTTTATATCTCATGCTATCAGGCAATGCAGACTTGTTGCAAAAGGGAACTTTCTAATCATATTGAAATAAAATAAAAACTTGCTGAGCCTCAATATTTATGAGCTCTAAATATAACATATAATGTAATATATGTGTATACATATTAGAAATAAATGCTTATGTAGCTCTATCAATAATATATCATGTGAAAATTAGTGTCTGACTAATGTAGTGTGGCTGGAGCTAGATAAAATAAAACCAATTTTATTGCATAATAAAATGTTTTCAATCATTGGAATAGAAGAGCTTTACTTAGGGAAACATCAACCTTTTTCATTGATCAAAAAATGTTATCAGTAAGACTGAAAATAAACTGAAGAATAACACTTCTGAAAGAGCAGAAGTGAAATAAAGTGAAACAAACATTGTTTTAAATATAAAATGTAACATAATTAAGGAACAAGTTTACAGTAGAGCTTACATACATTAAGCTTTTCGAAACCTTATAACGAGAGTCTTAAAGTCTTTGCTCATATTTGAATTTTAATTCAGAATTGAGGGCTTCTATAAAATCACTAAGCCAAATTTCAACTAAATAAAAGTAGGTTTATTTTTCTTTTTCCCCTTGGTGCTATAATTAAAGACACATTTATAGGAAGTTTTCTGTGTTAACATGACAGTCTTTCTATGGAAGTAACCACATATATTTATATACAAAGCATCATGGAAGCTAAAATCTGGAAGGAGTGGTTCATAATACTAATTTGCATGAAATTTTACTATTATAAAATTTTGAAAAGTTTTATTACCTTTAAATTGTATATTTGACTCTCTAGTTTGAGGGACTATTTGGATGTATTCATTCATTTGTTTTCATTCAGGAAATATTTATTGGATGACTGCTTTGTGTCTAGCACATTCATAAGACCAACTTGGTCCTTGTTACCCATATATTAAACAGTCTGATGGAGAGACAGATATTAAATGAGTAGTCAAATTAAAACACTGTGTAATTTTTTTCATTTATAAAATGGAGATAGCAATATTTGACCTATTTCTTTTACAAATCACATGAAATGATTATGAATGTATATATATTTTTTGTGCGGTTTTTGGCCAGGGCTGGGTTTGAACCCATCGCTTCTGGCATATGGGGCCAGCGCTTTACTCCTTTGAGCCACAGGTGCTGCCCGATTATGAATATTTTTAAAAAGTTAAAAGTGCATGTTGGGCGGGATTCAATGAATGGATATTAAACATTGTATTAAAAGATCTTATAGATAAGAATTTAGGGATTCAGGGGTTTCTAAATATAAGATTGTATCATTGGCAAATGGAAATAGTTTTACCTTCTCTTTTCTGATTTGGATGCTCTTTACTTCTTTCTCCTGACTGATTATTCTAGCTGGGACTTCCAGTATGATGTTAGACAGAAGTGGTGACAGTGGGCATCCTTTTCTTATTTCAGTTATAAGGAAGAAATACTTCAACTTTTCTCCCTTTGGTATGAAAGTGGCTGGGCGTTTGTCATATATGGATTCTATTATTTTGTTCCTTTAATGCCTAGTTTGTTGAGGGCTTTTAATTACATATGAGTACTAGATTTTATTGAATGCTTTTATTGCATCTATTGAGATGATCATGTGTTTGTTATTTCATAAAGAGATCTTAGCTTCTTCTTCTTTCTGTATGAGGTAAGAAAATTTTCTAAGAAAAATTGATCTTAAATCTACCTTTGGCCTGAATAATAAAGCACTTTCTAGAACAGAGACTTATGCTGCCTGGGTAGCATGTTGGTTTTTCTGATAATTGATACTAGGTAAATATACCACATAAATAAATATTTTTTACAGGAAAATATACCACCACGATACTTTTAGTTTTTGTTTGTGCATTTCACATTAATATACCATGGTTCTATGTCTAAAGGATTTTTTCATGAGTCCAGATCAAGAAGATCCCATAAAGGAAACATAGCCTCATGTTATCAGTTAATTACTTTAGTTTGCACTGAAGTAATTATGTATTTCACATTAATATACCATTGCTCTGTGTCTGAAGGATTATTTCATGAGTTCAGATCAAGCAGATCCCATAAAGGAATTATAGCCTCATGTACTATCAGTTAATTACTTTAGTTTGCACCAGAGTTTTGGTAAGAATAGATGTAAACCCTACAACTTTTCTGACTAATACTTATTCTATTACTACACATTGTTACAGCTAGGTAAAAAGCTACTTGAAAATGAGATGTAAGCTTTCATAAGGAAAGGTAGGGACTTGGGAGGGGAGAGAAATAAAAATATAAAGGCTCCTTGCCTTCATATGTAGATGAGAAAAATCTGGCATAGTTTTGAGTTAAGCTGGAAGTAGAAAACATTTATCCAGGAGTTATTTCTGGTGGAGGGAAGTGCATTCTTACTCCAAAAACCTGAGAGAAAGTTTGGGGAATGAAATTGTATGACTCCTTCTGAACACTTATGCACTGGAGAAAGTTAATGCTAGAGTGTGGATTTTTAATCTTCTGAAGACAAAAGACAAAAGCCAGAGGCCCTCTTAGGCAACTGAGTATCTACTTATATCTACTGAAGTCCAGCAAAAGCTCTAAAGGTAAAGTTGCTGAATTAATGGTATGAGTCACACAGCTCCAACAGGTTTGAATTTTTTTTTCTTTCTTTCTTTTTTTTTTTCAGTTTTTGGCCAGGGCCAGATTTGAACCCACCACCTCTGGTATATGAGGCTGGTGCCCTACTCCTTGAGCCACAGGCGCCACCCCAAGAGGTTTAAATTTTTAATACCATCAAGTCTTCTATGCTAAGGTCATAGTCCCAGATAAGAATAGGTGAAACACTTATAATTATGATGAAGTTATCAGGGTTTATATACTTGAAAACCCTGAAACTCTATGTCACCCCATATCTGTATGCAGAAGTAACCCATAACTTCTTGCTGGAGGCCAGTGCTTCCAAGCTTCATCTTGCCTGAAGACAACATAGATGCCTTCACCTTGGCCATTTTGCTGTATCTCCCAAGTTCTTCCCTACAGGACAGACACATTCATTTTCCCCTGACTCAAGGGGTGTAGTGTCTGCCAGCTCCTAGTGGTATCCTTTCATGTGAACTGCTCTTAGCCAAATGGAGCAGGTTTGCCCAAAGCCACTTTATTCCTAAGATCAGCATCTATCCAATGCTTGTGCTTCCCTCTGGACTACTTTTATCTTCTTCTCCTGATTATACAACCAGTAAAGAGGATAAAGTCACAATATTATGAAATATAGGACTGTGCTAGTTCTACACAAGGGAGAAAGAAGCTAAAGGGTAAAGGAGCAGTAGAACCTACTTGACCTATACTTGCTGGATCCTAGAGTAAGTATGGAATTGTATCCTGAGAGGACTGAGTTAAGGTAGTGGAATAATAAATTTAGATAAGGGAAAGTTATCCCAATTAAAAAATATTCTTTTTTTTATTTATTAAATCATAGCTGTGTACATTAGTGCAATCATGGGGTACAGTGTGTGGGCTTCATGTATAATCTGAAATATTTTCATCCAACTGTTCGACATAACCTTCATGAGATTTTCTCATTTATTATGTGAAAAAAATTGTATTCTACTTTTATAAGGTTTCACCTGTCCCTTCTAAGATGAACCATAAGTCTGATCCCACCATTTACCTTCTCTCCACCCACCCTCCCCCTCCCCTTTCCCTTCCTTATCCCTTTTCCTATATTCTTGTACTATAATTGGGTTATAACCTACATATGAAAGCCATAAATTAGCTTCAAAGTAGGGCTGCATACATTGGATACTTTTTCTTCCATTCTTGAGATACTTTGCTAAGAAGAATGTGTTCCAGCTCCATCCATGTAAATATGAAAGAGGTAAAGTCATCATCTTTCTTAGAAGACCAAAAATCACATTATAACAAAGATATTTGTACCAGAATGTTTATTGCAGCCCAATTCATAATTGCTAAGTCATGGAAGA
>CAUYON010075346.1:0-25371 GCA_963573935.1 Arctocebus calabarensis | reverse complement strand
TTTTCTAGGAGGATCAATGGAATGATCTTCAATATTATTACAGAAGTTCCATTTTTAACATCGTAGGTTTCAGATGCTATAATCTCTTAAATACCCACCCATCATGGTACCACAGTGCCTCAACCCAACCCTGGCGCTGACCAACCTGCGCCAGCAGCCTAGAGCATACCTCAGGTCCTGGGCTGGGCCCCACTCAGAGCCATTCAAATGTGGCCGTGCTGGCCCCAGGGTAGCTCAAACACTTCTTTTTTGTGATTAGAGAGTATTTTTTTTTTCTTTAGGAAGTTATAAAATGCAAATCTAATGTTATCAATGAAAAGATATCATTGCAAATGCCAAATTTCTTCCAAACTGCTGGGGATCTCAGTAAGTTACTGTTTTGGTGGAAATTTATTGCAACTAGTCTTTTTCACTCTTAAGAGAAAAAGTAATTGTCATCACTTTTTTCACTAAACCATTTTGAAAAGAAATTTTATGTATATACGATTCTATAAATGTGTGTGCATCATCAGATAAAAATGAAGAATTGATAAAAATAAATCTATTTTCTTTGCCATGTTGTTATATCTGTACAAAGCTAATGTACTCTGGTCAAATAAATTTGCTTCCCTGTTTAGTAAGATTCAGTGTTCTTTTACTGTTAAGAAAATTACTAGAGGTTTTAAAATAGTGTATTTTAAAAAACATTTTTATGTCTAATTTTATTGTTTGTTAAATTCCAAACTGGAAATATTTATTAAAAAAAAACCCACAATTTTACTTAGGCAATCATTATTAACACTGCATGGCCAATCTATTTGTGCCTGTCTGATGAAAGACAATAAAATACTTAAATATTACTTGAGGACACTATGGAAGAAATAACTTCCGTGTTCTAAATTAATTTGTTAAAAATCCCACAAATTTATATGTTAGGGGAGAAGATGGAAAATCAGTTAAATATCAAATGATACCTTAAATAAGTTTAGTATTATGAATTCTGTTTTTCTCACTATTAGAAATCATATTCTTGAATTAAACTTGTATTGAGAACTGGAAGTTACAAATACATTTCATGTTAGTGTTTGATCATTTCCAGTTCTTTCATCACTAAAGTTCTAGATTTGATAGTTTTGGAATAGAAAAATATTAAAAATGGTAATATCGTTTCCCACGTGAGGAAGAAATATAAATTGTATTGAGGTGTTAAAACATAGTATAAGAAGCAGGATAATGGTAGAATATGTGCCATTAATCCAGCAACAAAATCTGCCTTTAAATGAACCAAATGTCTGACTGTGGCTCTTTAGAGAAAAACAGGTTCAAAATACTTAGTTTTGCATTCCAGAGATAACGCTAAAATGAAATCTTAAAGTCTCATTGTATATGTTATTATACTATACTATATTGTAAGTTATGTATATCTTAAAAATGGTGACATTTTATTGTGTTCTTACAGTCTACCTCAGACTGAATTAAAACAATAACATCTTGTGAGAACTGCATGGTTTGGCAAAGGAAAAGATCAATTGGACCGGTTTTACTTTGTCCTACTTGTGTAAACATGGTCCTCACATTTAGATCAGAGCAATGTAAATTCAAAACTTTAAAATAAGTAGCAAAAATTTTAATATAAATATTTCATAATATGCATGCATTACTTTTCTAATTTTAAAAGAATAAATAAATGATTGAATAAGAAAGGAATTTTAATGCCAGTAAATATATATAGATTATTCTTACCTACAACCAATATTATAATAGATGGAATTGTTTTTTAATGTTGCTTTAAAAATGATGGGAATTTGGTTATCATTAATAATCTCATATTAAAAGTACATGAACAAATTTTTAATGTCTACATGTAATCTCCATAACTGTATGAAGCACAGTGACCAGATTATATTACTTCATCAAATTTTAAACATTACTTTTAAGAAATAAGGCAACCCAGTCCAGATTTAGCAGAGTCAAAATGACTTGACTGGGTTGCTGTCTCCTAAGCCTCTGTCCTGACTCCACATCAGTGGATCTTAAATTTGTCTCTTGTGGAACATCAGCATTACTCTGTAATGCTAGGGTGTTCTCTTGCTAATAAAGGCCAATGACCATCTTTCCATGGCCAGGAAATTAGCATTTTTTTTGCCCTCCATATGTCATGGTTATCAAAATTTCTTTCTCCTTGCCTGTCACTTTTGGGGAGAGTTCCTTGATATGGCTGTGCCTAGTAATTTTGGCTAGTGAACTCATATGGAGAAGGAGGATCAGCCATTTTGTCTGGTCCTGTGTGGTGGAGAAGGTTCTAAGGCATGATCTGATCTGTGTTAGTATCAGAGAATTTAAGAAGAGGAAAGAGGTCATGTGCCAGGGTGCAAAGCCCTAGGCATCACATGAACTGCTGTTGTTCATTCCAATTTGCTGGCCCATTCCTTTGTTCAGGAGATTTCCCTTAATCCCTTAGAGATTAGCATCAGTGCCAGACCCTCATATTACGTAGGTCACTATGAAAGTTCTGAGACAGACTGTGTTATGGTCCATTATTTCACTTCCAAGAAACACAGTTGACAGCATCCTTTCTGATTCACCCATGCAAGTTTCAACTTGCTTGGCTCATCAGTGTGCTGGGAGGGCTTCATTTGTTTCTGTCCACACGGATTTTAAATTTGTTGATTTTTGTGTATCTCAAAACTTTCTTAATGACCCACATATAATTTACCAGCCCTGGGGAGCTGGAAGGAGTGGTCTAGGGATGATTGAAGGATACATTTTTCCTCTTTTTGCATCATTTTCTTACCCAAACTTGTGGACTCAGGTATCTAGACAGTCAGCCTGTTGGTTTTTAATGTAGTGAAAGGGAGGATGGTGGATATCCTAGATGACACAGGGAGAGACAAAGAACAGAGCTTAATGTGATTCTCCAGCTTCTCCTTTCAGTTCCTCCTCCTTGACACCTGTAGCCACTCACCTGCTCTTCCATCCCCAGGTGCTTCTAGACAGCCTTTCTTCTCTTTAGATTCGTTGCAGCCATGTGTAAATTCCTGCAATCCTTGTTTCCTCTCCATCTTATACTTTTTGATAAAAAAGTTGGGTTGATATTACCTAAGAACACTTTTTGAAATTCTGTAATATTCACAAAACTTTTATGTACACTAACATTTGCCAAAGTCTTTAATAGTGTATAAAATTATGTATATAGCTTAACTTAGCATCTGTATTTCATGGACTCCTTATGGAGACCATAGCTTTTATATGCTCATCCAACTGAACGTGTGAGATCCCTAAGTCTAACTGCTGGAACTCAAGGACAAAGAGGGTAAACTCTGCATTCTTCACCCAGCACATAATACAGTCAGGCTAGGCTGATTTGCTTTTAAGATCAAGAGACTGAAACTGAGTTCTATGAACTGTTGAATGCATTTCTTAACATAAGAAGTATGAACTAAAATAAGTTCTTAAGTCCCTCAGCCGACTGAATGGATTCCCTCTTGGCCATAGGAACTCCAGAAAACCCCTAAAGCTGAGCTATTGGCCATAAAAAGGGAAGTAAAACCCCCCTCATCATGCCTTCCTCCCTTTTTAGAGATACCCTTTGTAACAACTAGATGCTAAATCATTAACAGGCCTAAGACTATACAAGAAAAGCTTAAACCACACCTGCAGGTCATCAATTTAATAACGATCACTTGAGTTTCTGTAAATGGTGGCTTGTCTCTGATTAACACCTGTTCATTAAAACATTCCAAAGCTTTAGTTTAGAGTCCAGTGGTTCTCAACTTTCCTAATGGCTCCTAATGCTGCCATCATTCAATACAATTCCTCATGTTGTGGTGGCCCCAACCACAAAATTATTTTCATTGCTACTTTATAAGTGTAATTTTGCTACTATTATGAATGGTAATGTAAATATCTGATATGAAGGATGTATTTTCATTGTTACAAAGGGATTGAAACCCACAGGTTAAGAACTACTGGTTTAGACAAAGCTTCATTATTTCTTCAACCAACCAGTTATAAATCAAAGAATCTTTAAAACTACCGATAATCTGTAAGCCCCTTCCCGTTGAGATGTTCTGCCTTTTCAGTCCAAACCATATATTGACATCTTCTTGGTACTGAGGATCTTACATGAACTTTCTGTCTCCATGAATATGTAAAATCAGGGCACATTTTCTCAGGATCTCTGGAAGCCATGTGGTCTAGGCTGGTAACACACATTAGGCTCAGAATAAACCTCCTTAAATTATTTTACAGAGTTTAGATATTTTTTTTAACAAATGAAAACAGAATAATAATGTTGAAAAGAGGGAACATTAAACTTAGCAAAGAAATATGCTAAGCAAAGTTTTATGACTTCATAATCATCTATCCTGCTTTGCTGAAAAGATTCTCCACTTACCAATATTACAAGGAGATTTTCCCAGTTGTAACAGCATTCGTTTTGGTGATACAAAACTGAATGTTGTGGTAAAGTACAATTGTTTCAACTAGCTGAACCTGAAAAAGTAACATTACCTTTGACTAACACCCACTGGACCTAACTAACTGCTCTTTTCTGTCCAGTTAACAGTAGGACTCCTTTTAAATACAAAACATTCAGACCTACGTACTCTTCTAGTCATCTTGAAAGTGATATGATAGAACCTCTGTTACCTAACTAAGAGGGTCTAGCTGCCAGTCGCTGTCAGGCAAATGCAGAGATGGGTATTAGTTCTAACAAGCTTTATTGTCAGAAGGTTGACAGTTCTGGAGAACAGTGAGAATAGTCTCTCTAAGATTGTTTTGTTCTTCAATTTAAAAAAACAACAACACAGTATTATACAGAAACTTTCAAAGCAGAAACGATGTTAACCCTTATCTTAAACAATAATAATTAACCTTTATCTTAAGCAACTGTAATCAGTATAACCCATGACCCATAATAAACAATAATTATCATAACCCATGACTGACAATAAACAATAATCGGCATAACCATGACCCCAAACATTTCTAATTCAAAAGTTAATCTCCTAAATCAGTCACCCTAAACTACTCAAGATAAACACTGCAGGCAGAATCGGGACTGAAGACCTATTTTTGGCTAGGGAAAATACTCCCAGAAAAAGGAAAAAACAGAGAAATAATCTGAGCAAGATGGAATAAAAACAGGTTAGCTGGTTTACTGTTAAATGAGTCGCTAAATTCCTTATATGAGCAGAAGCCTGGCCTGTAGGGGATACAGCTCGCAAACATTCCTGCTAGATCTGTGAACATTCTGAAGAAACAATGACCACAGAGGAAGCTGAGTGTAAGGCCTGGCAAGAAACATTAACTAGGCTATTTCCTACCCAGTTAACAGACAAAGCAAATACCAATTGTGGAGATTTGTATTTGGACAAGGCAGAGATTAAGGGAACAGCTCGAGCCCTGAAATATGAGTAGTTTATGTCTCTTATCACAGAGGAAGATGCCTCTGGGTGGAGATTAGTGGAAAATTCTTCTGTCCCATCAATTCTTCAGAGGAGATTAACACCAGTGGCAATTTACTCCATGGTGAACACGTGGGATTAAATACCCTCTAAGGAATTTGTGTGTGACCACAGACAGGAGGTTTCAGATTTCTCAAGACTGCTTAGAATCTTAACGTTAATGATAATAGAAATAATAGGAGCTGACATGCTTACTCAGAGAAACTGCTGTTGTTTTTGTTTCCTTAGTTTAACCTCTGGGCTAATGAGGAAATAGCCTTCAATAAAAGCTGAGTGGAACAAGCAGTCGGGGCCATTTGCCAGAACCCCACTAGTAGTCAGTGGCCCCCTGTGTTCCCACCTTTGAAATTCCTATTCTGAGTGTCCTGTCTCTTTGTCTCTTGCTGTTTCAAACTTTTTTTTTCCAGATAATCACAGCCCTTGCCACAGGTCTTAAAGGATCCTGCCCCTGGGGCAGGACCCTGGCAATACCCTTTTAGGTTCAAGCTGAATATACAAAACAGCAAGGATGAAGGACATGAGGTGAAGGTCAGGTAGGACCTAAACTGGCCATACCAGCTGTGTTGTGTTGGCTGTAGCTTCATTGACTGCATCTTATTCTCACTACATATGCTCTTACCTTCTTAGTTGACCACCTCCCTACATTGACTATCTCCTTAAGTTGACCTAATTTTCATGGACTGGTGTACCACATGTATGTATCACTACAGTAGGCCTCATTCCTTATGTTGACCACCTCCATAGGTTGACCAGATTGGGTGGCCAACTTACAGAGGTGCATAGTTACTAAGTAACCCTCTTTCTAGCACTTAAAAATCTCTGATTCATCCTCATAACACCTCACAGCTATGTAATTGATTACTGCCAAGTATTGCCATTGTGTTTACAGGTTAATGACTTTGAAATTATTTTATTTTATCCCTAAAGGTCTTGTATTATATAGTATTTAGTAAATGTTTATATATTAAAAACCTGCTTCTCAAAGTGTGGTCCATGGACCACAAACATTGACTTCACCTGGGAATAATTAGAATACTCAGCTCTTCCCATGCAAAGATAATTTAAATCAGAATTTGCTTTTTTTAAAATTTCAGATTAATGTGAGGGTGCAAACAACTATGTTTGCATTTGTAACTATAGTTCCTCTTGCAGTTGTGTCCTGCACCCAAGAGGTGTGTCATATATCTTTACACTGTGGCAATTAAGTGGGAGCACATCAATCCTCCTCTCTCTTCCCTTTCTCCTTCCCACTACCTCCTCCCCCCAACTTGAATTGAATTGAGTTTTTCTATTATGTAGGTGTGTATTAGATCATCTGGGGCTTTCTCAGCAAAATAAAGCTAGACAAAGGCAGATATAGGACAGGATTTCTCAGAGGGGAAGGCATGGACAACCTACATCAAAATCATCTGGACAGTTAATTTTAAATACGAGGGTCTTGGACCCAAATCAGACCTAACTAATCAGAGTCCCTGCGGGAAAATCTTTGAGAATCTGTATTTTAAATATGTACTCTAGATGATTATTATGCACAAAGAAATGTGAGAACCACTGCCTTAAAAACTGAAGTCATCAGGTAGTGTTTTTTTTTTTTTAATTAGTCAGTTTGTGTCTCATTTTTACATTAGTATTGCCATCTGTTTTAAGGAAACTATGTTTCTTGCAATTATACAGGGGCTTCTCAAAAGAAAATAATGGAGTTGCTATTTTATCTCAAAATGGTACATGTACAGTGTATAAAAGACCAAATATTTATTATATTGGCTTAATCATTTGATCTTTTTGTCAAAATGTTTTACTCTGTGACTGTTTAATAAACACAACAGATAATCACCAAAATAAAATGCCCCAATGATTCACGTTAGATTTATAGAAACATAAAAAAGCATTGGAGATTTTTTTTCCTCATAATTTTATGAAATTTCAGGGCCTGGCTTTAAATTTAAATTAGTCTTCAGAGAAGAACACTTACTTATATATTTGCAGTGATTCTACAGTGATAGATGTCCATCTGGAAATCTGTCACATGTCTTGCATAATTCATAGTTTGCCTTTTATGGTTAATTTTGTGTGATAATTTTTTTAATATATAATATTCATACTCTTACAAATTGAATAGTAAAGCATCAGAAATACTAATTTAAAACAAAAGGAGAGAAAGATTGCAACTGTGTGCATGTGCCCCAATGTGCATATGTGTGTCAACAAGTGTAAAAATAATCTTTGTTAATCTAATTACTGCCTTGTTGTTTAAGAGCTTTATCAAGGTATAGTTGGTATACCAAAAAATCGCACATGTTTAAAATATACAATTGGATGAGTATATACCACTGGTACATCACCAAAACAAAGGTAATAAATCACTTCCCAAAGTTACCTTGTATCATTGTTTTTGTAGTAAGAACACATCAGATCTACACTTTCAACAAAATGTTATGTGCACAGTATAATATTGTTAGATATAGGCACTATATTATATAGCATATTTCTAGCACTTATTCACTTGCAATAACTGAAACTTTATACACATTGAACAACTATACCTCATTTCCCCTTCACCTATCCATTACAACCACCATTCTATTCTTTTTTTTTTTTTTTTTTGCTTTTATAAATGTAACTATTTTAAATATCTCATGTAAGTGGAATTATGCAGTATCTGTCCTTCAGTTACTGGCTTATTGCATTTAGAATAATGTCCTCCAGGTTCATTTAGGGTATCAAAAATTGCAAGATTTCCTCCTTTTTTAAGGATGAATAGTGTTCCATTGTACGTATACGGCACACTTTTTTATCCATTCATCTGTTTATGGACATTTGGGCTGTTTCCTATCCTGGCTATTATGAATAATGCTACAATAAGCATGAGAGAGCAGATGTCTCTTTGAGATTCAGATTTCAGTAATTTTGGATATATACTTAGACATAGAATTGCTGGATCATATGATAGTTCTATCATATCTTTTTTAACGTTTTGGAAGATCCTGCATACCATCTTCCATAGGGGCTGCGCCATTATACATACCCACCACCAACAGTGCTCAAGATTCTAATTTCTCCACATGCTCACCAACACTTGTTATCTTTTGTTTTGTTTTTGATAATGGCCATCCTAAATGGTATAAGGTGATATCTCATTGCAGTTCTGCTTTGTAGTTTCCTGATGATTAGTGTTACCGAGCACCGTTTCATGTACCTGTTGGCTATTTATATGTCTTCTTTGGAAAAATGTCTGTTTAGTTCCTTTGCCCACTTTTAAAATTAGTCTACATAGTTTTATGCTATGGAGTTGTAAGAATTTATTATATATATTGACAATAACCCCCTTGTCTGTTACGTGATTTGAAAATCTTTTCTCCTGTAGCTTGCCTTTTCACATGGCTGGTTGTTTTTGTTGTGCGGAAGATTTTTAATTTGTTGTAGCACCTTTTGTCTATTATTTTTCCTTTTCTTGCCTGTGCTTTTTTTCCCAAAATATTATGGGGTACAAATGTTTTGTTATGTGACTAGCTCGTAGTGTTAAAGTCAGGGCTTTTAGTGTCTTTGTCACCAGTATAGTGTTCTCTGCATTCAAAAAGGTTAAGTTTTTAAAAATTTTTATTCTATGCCTATTCCCACCCTCCCCCTTTCTTGGTTTTCAATGTCCTTTTTTGTACACTTCAGATTAATATGAAGGTATAAATAATTAGTTTACAACGTTTTCATTTTTCTGGTAAAGGCCCTGTTGTAGTTGTGTCCCACATCCAGAGGTGTGCCATATACCCTTACCTTGTGCCCATTAGCTTGGAGCATGACAATCCTCCCTCCCTTCTCCCCTCTCCCCTCACTCTTGTCCCCCCTCTCCTCAACATGAATTGAATTTAGTTTTTTCTTGTGTGAGCACGTATTAGTTTGTCTATTGGCTTCATATTAGTATTGAATACATCAGATACTTGCTTTCCTGTTCTTGTGGTACTTTACTAAGAAGAATGTGTTTCAACTGTATCCAAATGAATACAAAAGATGTAAAGCCTCCATCCTATTTTATAGGTGAATAGTTTTCCATGGTATACATACACCACAGTTTGTTAACCCATTCAACATCCTTAACATCTTCTTGTGCCTGTGTGTGCCCATTGTTTAACTCTCTATCGCTAACTGAGTGCATAGAGTGTTTGTTTTTCCATTACTGAGGAATGTCACTTAGGATAATGGTCTCCAGTTCCATTCAAGCTGCTGCAAAAGACATTATTTCCTTTCTTTTTATGGCAGAGTAATACTCCATGGTAGATTTATACCACATTTTCTTTAATGGCTTTTAAAACAGTGGGCACTTGGGTTGATCACACATCTTTCCAATTGTGAATTCTGCTGTAATGAACATTCAAGTATAGGTATCTTTGTGATAAAATGACTTCTTTTTCTTTGTGTAGCTACCTGATAGTTGGATTCCTAGATTATATGGTAAGCCTACATTTATTTCTTTGAGGAATCTCCAAACTGTTTTCCATAGAGGTTGTACTAATTAACAGTTTCACCAATGGTGTGTAAGTGCTCCCTTGCTTTCTACATGCAAGAATCTATTCTTTCTCATGATTGGGTAAAATGGTATCACAGTGTGATTTTAATATGTATTCTCTGATGATTACTGATGTCTATCATTTTTTTTTCTTTTGAAAAAGTTCTGCTCATGTCTTTTTTCCTGCTTTTTAATGGGGTTATTTGTTCTCTTGCTGATTTTTTGGAGATTTTATAGATTATGGAAATCAGATATTTATCAGATATATCATTTGCACATATTTTCTCCCATTCTGTAGATTGTCTATTTACTTTGTTGATTATTTCCTTTGATGTGTATAAGGTTTTTAATTTAATGAAGTCCTCTTTATTTTTGTTATTGCTGCATTTGCCTGTGTTGTAAATTTGTAGTCATGAATTCTTTTCCTAGGTTGATGTCTAGAAGAATTTTTTTCTACATTTTCTCCCAGATTTATTTTATGGTTTCAAGTCTTACATTTAAATCTTTTATCCATCTTGAATTCATTTTTACATATGGTGAGACATAGGCGTCCTGTTTAATTCTTCTGCATGTGGTTATCCAGTTTTCTTAGTACAATTTACTGAATGGGGCAACCTTTTCCCTGTGGATTTATCTATTTTGTTGAAGATCAGTTGATTGCATGTACATGGTTTTATTTCTGGGTTCTCTATTCTGTTCCATTGGTCTATGTCTCAATTTTTATGCAAGAACCATGCTGTTTTGGTAACTAAAAGCTTTGCAATATAATTTGAAGTTAGATAATGTGTTGCCTCTAGATTTATTATTTTTGCTTAAGATTGTCTTGGCTATTTGGCTTCTTTTTTGGGTTCCATATAAAGGTTAGAATTTTTCTTCTAGATCTGTAAAAAATAACATTGGTATTTTTAAAATTTTATTATTTATTTATTTATATTAAATCATAGCTGTGTACATTAATGCAATCATTGGGTACAATGTACAAGTTTTATGTACAATTTGAGATATTTTCATCAAACTGGTTTTATCCTTCATGGCATTTTCTTAGTTATTGTGTTAAGACATTTATATTCTACATTTAGTAAGTTTCACCTGTACCCTTCTAAGATGCACAGTAGGTGTGGTCCCACCAATTATCCTCCCTCCTCTCATCCTTCCCCCTCCCCTCCCTTGCCCCTTTCCCCATATTCTTGTGCTATAATTGGGTTATAGCTTTCATATGAAAGCTATATATTAGTTTCATAGTAGGGCTCAGTACATTAGATACTTTTTCTTCCATTCTTGAGATATTTTTCTAAGAAGAATGTGTTCCAGTTCCATCCATGTAAACACAAAAGAGGTAAAGTCTCCATCTTTCTTTAAGGCTGCATAATATTCCCTGGTGTATATATAACACAATTTATTAATCCATTCGTGGGTCAATGGGCACTTGGACTTCTTCCATGACTTAGCAATTATGAATTGGTCTGCAATGAACATTCTGGTACAAATATCTTTGTTATAATATGATTTTTGGTCTTCTGGATATATACCTAATAGAGGAATTGTAGGATTGAATGGCAGGCCTATTTTTAGATCTCTAAGTATTCTCCCAACATCTTTCCAAAAGGAACGTATTAGTGTGCTTTCCAACCAGCAGTGTAGAAGTGTTCTCTTTTCTCCACATCCACACCAACATCTCTGGTTTTGGAATTTTGTGATGTGGGCTACTCTTACTGTAGTTAGATGATATCTCAAAGTAGTTTTGATTTGCATTTCTCTGATGATTAAGGATGATGAGCATTTTTTCTTGTGTCTGTAGGCCATGCACCTGTCTTCTTCAGAGAAGTTTCTCTTCAGGTCCCTTGCCCACTGTGAGATGGGATCACGTATTCTTTTCTTGCTAATACTTTTGAGTTCTCTGTAGATTCTGGTTATTAAACCTTTGTCAGAGACATAACCTGCAAATATCTTCTCCCATTCTGAGGGCTGTCTGCTTGCTTTACTTGTTGTGTTCTTGGCTGTGCAGAAGCTTTTTAGTTTCATCAGGTCCCAGTAATGTATTTTTGATGCTGCTTCAATTGCCTAGGGGGTCCTCCTCATAAAATATTCACTCAGGCTTATTCCTTCAAGAGGAATTTTCTTCTAGTATTTTTATAGTTTCATGTCTTAAGTTTAAATCTTTGCTCCAGTGAGAGTCTATCTTAGTTAATGGTGAGAGGTATGGGTCCAGTTTCAGTCTTCTACAGGTCACCAGCCAGTTCACCCAGCACCATTTATTAAATAGGGAATCTTTTCCCCACTGAAAATTTTTAACTAGCTTGTCAAAGATCAAATAATGGTAAGTAGCTGGGTTCATTTCTTGGTTCTCTGTTCTGTTCCATACATCTACCTCTTTGTTTTTGTGCCAGTACCATGATGTTTTGATCACAATTTATAGTATAGTCTGAGATCTGGTAACATGATTCTTCCTGCTTTGTTTTTATTTTTCAGTAAGGTCTTGGCTGTTCGAGGTTTTTAGCATTGCTATTTTGATGAGTATTGCATTGAGTCTGTAAATCACTTCGGGCAATATGGACATTTTAATGATGTTGATTATACCAATCTGTGAACATAGGATGCTTTTCCATTTATTTGTGTCATATATGATTTCTTTCATTGGTGTTTTGTAGTTCTCCTTGTAGAGGTCTTTCACTTCCTTGGTTAAATATATTCCTTGTATTTTATTTTCTTTGTAGCCATTGGAAATATTGAGTTATTGATTTGACTCACAGCTTGACTATTCTTAGCTTATTGAAATGCTATTGATTTGTGTATATTTATTTTGTAACCTGGTACTATGCTGAATTTGTAAATTCTAGGAGTCCTTTGGTGGAGTCTTTAGGATTTTCTAGATTCAAGGCGATACTGTCAGCAAACAGGGATAGCTTGACCTCCCCTTTTCAGATTTAGATACCCTTTATTTCTCTTGCCTGATTGCTCTGGCTAGCACTTCTGTTGAATTCTTCACTTCTATATTGAATAGAAGTGGCGATGATGGACACCTTGTATTCTTCCAGTTTGTAGGAGGAATGCTTTCAACTTTTCCCCATTCAGTATGATGTTGTTTGTGCGTTTTTCATATGCTTTTATAATTTTGAAATATGTTACTGCTACACCTAATTTGTTGACAGTTTTTATCATGAAAAGTTGCTGGATTTATGAAATGCTTTTTCTGCATACATTTAGATGATCATATGGTCTTTGTTTTTACTTCTCTTTATGTGATGAATCACATTTATTTATTTGTATGTTGAACCATCTTTGCGTCCCTGGGATGAAACTCGCTTTAAGGTGAATTATCTTTTTGATGTGCTGTTGAATTCTATATATATATATATTTCTTGTAGTTTTTGGCCAGGGCCAGGTTTGAACCCACCACCTCTGGTATATGGGGCTGGCACCCCACTCCTTTGAGCCACATGTTCCACCCTAATTCTATTAGTATTTTGTTGAAGATTTTTGCACCTATTCTCATAAGGAGGAGACATACTAATCTCTGCATTATTATAATTTTAGCATATGAACTGCCAAAGTGAGCACTATTGCCTGAGCTTATGGTGTCAAATCCAAGAAATCAATGTCACCTCCAATATCAGGAATCATTTTGTATATGTTTCCCTTTTGTAGTTTTAGAATTTCAGGATTGGAAGATTTAATACAGTTAAAATGTGCCTATTATGCAAAATGACTTACATATTCAATGCTATCCATATCACAATCTCATACAATTGTTTAGAGATATAGGAAAAGAAATCTAAATTTTATATGGTGCCACCAAAGACCAAAAATAGCCATAGCAATTTTGATAAATAACAGGAAAGCTGGAAGCATTATACTATCTGATTTCAAAATATACTACAAAGCTATAGAAATCAAAACAGTATAGTATGGGCGTAAGAGAAGACACATGCACCAATGAAACAGAATAAAGAAAGCCTAGAATTAAACTCATTCATCTATAATCCAGTGATCTTGAACAAGGTTTCTAAGCATATAAAATTTGGATGGGATAGTCTTTTCAATAAAGTTGTGGAAACTGAAAATCAACATGCAAATGCGGTATGACACAATATAGAAAAATCATCTTATAATGATTAAAGACTTAAATGTACGGCCTGACCTGCTTTTTGATTGATTTGATTTTTCAGCATTCAATAGCCTTCCTATGTTTCTTTTTCTAATATAGCCTATTGCTACAAATAATAAAATATTTAAATGTTTTGGCATAAAGATGATTGGACAAAACATACATAGCACTGTATCATGTGATATGTATGTTATCACTACACCCTTTCTATCCCTCCCTTCCTTGTTTTTTTTTTAACTTACTTTGTATATTAGATTGTGGAATTTTGAAATGAGTATGATAAATTTGACTGGAGGATGTAATCCTCTGAATGCATCCTAAGATCTTTCATCTTGCAGGACTACCGAAGTCAATATAAGGAGGGAGCAATATGAGTACAGAAGTGGACTTTGGCATCCTATGCATAATATTAGTTTGTCTTTTGGAAACATGTCTTGTAGATTATGGGTCTTCCCAAAACCTCTTGCATAAGCTAACTCATCTTTTCTTAAATTTTGTTGATGAGCTTGTTTTGAGATATTTATTTTTAAAAAATAATTTTCTATACCCCCTTCCACACCTCTTGAACCACACTCTCCAGAAAAGGGGCCTCAAAATATGTACTCCCTCTTTTTTTAACATATACATTTTTAGTTTAAGAATAATAAGACTTAGATTTTTTAAACTGTAATTACTTCTGATTGTAATTATTTTTCATGTATTAAAAAGGAAGAATTTTTGTGGATATCTGGATTTGGGGGCAGTAGAATTTTAAATAGTCTTGTTTCATTTATATCTTGACATTTATATCTTTGTCATAACAATTAACTGAACCTGGCCAATTAATTAACCACTTGAACTGCTGATAAATTTGTCATTTCCAAACTTTTAATTATGAAAGGAAATTCAGTATAATTTACACAGAGTAACCATATTATAAATTTACATTTTGATCTTAACGTATTCAAAATAATGAATTTATATTATTCACAATTTATTCAAGTATATATGTTTATGTTGTTACTATGTTTGTGTTCATGGAAATCAAATAAATATGTGCCTGATGAGATTAATATTTAAACTTCTTCCATCTAATTTGTGAAGTTAGTGTTTATATTTTAAAGTCTTTGAATACTGACCTTGAAAGCAGAGCTTTTAAAACTTAGATTACTTTATAATTCTAATATCTATAGAAATGTATTGAAGGCAAAATGGAATGAAAGTAGAGATATAACAATTAAAGAAATCCAGGGCAAAAGAAAATAGTATAGTTTATATTGATGAAATGGCGTCATATATTGACCTTCACTGCTATGCTGTTAGTTTATTTTGCACCTATTTTTTGTCTCTTTCTTGACCCTTTTAAGATGTAAAAACATGCTTACCAGATAAAAATTGGGGAAATTTTGCTAACATAGGACTTCCAAGTGTTGAAGTCAAGATTGGTTCCTATAGCTCAGCAGCTAGGGTGCCAGCCACATACACTGGAACTGACAGGTTCAAATTCAGCCTGGGTCTACCAAACAATGACAACTACAACCAAAAAATAGTCAGGCATTGTGGCTGGTGCCTGTAGTCCCAGCTACTTGGGAGGCTGAGGCAAGAGACTCTCTTAAGCCCAAGAGTTTGAGGTTGCTACAAGCTGTGACACCATGGCACTCTACTCCGGGTGACAGCTTGAGACTCTGTCTCAAAAAAAAAAAAAAAAGATGCAGGCCATTGTCAGAATCCCATGAGTTGAAGTCATCGAAATCGTTAGAATGCTTCTACCAATTTCATTAAAAATAATGAATTTTTTAATCTTGTACTAAGATTAAAGAAAAGTGAACTTTAATTTCCAAACAGGAATTGTACTCACCAATATTTTTAGGAAATTATAAAGATGATATATGTCATAAGATACTTGATTTTTCTATTGAGGCAAATTATGAAAAAGATACCACTTTGCCTCACTGTACTTTCTTTATTAAATGCTCATATTATACTTAACTAGGACATTCAAATAATTGCTTTATTGTTTGGCTTTAGTAAACAATAAAACATGGATTAATATGTTGAGCTTTAAGAGGGGATTACACATACCATATAAGTAGAATATTTTAGATACCTTATGTAAACTTCTTTAAAAATATCAAATGTTATTATTGCCAAAGTCTTTGCTAAACAGTTCTACAAATCTAACCCTTCAGTCCCTCGTGTCCTCTGGATTAAGTGACTTCTTTGTAAGGTAGATTTTGCTTGAGTTACTTCAAAAGAAGTTTTTTTAATTTTACTTTTCATTTTGAATGATTTACAGTACATTACATTAGATTCGTACTTCAAAGGAATGTTATAGGTATCTGCGAGCATAAATAACTAAAATTGAATCAGTATTGTAAACAACCAAAATTGAGTATCTACTTTCACAATTTAGGTCCAATTAAATAATTCTGTCTAACATTTAAAACATTTTTGATATAATGTTCTGGAAAGTGCTTAGATCTAAGTTTCTAAAATTATAGAAGTTATACACTCTAAAGTTAGAGATAAAGTTATTTTCTTTTATGATAAGTCATCCATATCAAAACCAAAATGAAATGAACATATTTTTATAATTACTTGCATTTGAAATTTAAGTTTTGGCAGGAAAGGAAACTTTGGGAGTACTCATCTAAAATACTTACCAATTCATGCATGATGTACGTAACATGGTCTCAAGTATTAATGATTATTCTTATAAAGTCTCTCTTATTTATATTATGTACATTTCATTTTTATATTCACATTTCTAATATGGAACTTTCCCAGTTCTTTTCTCATGCCTTCCTATGATGAAAGAAACATAAAAATGCTATTGAATGTTGGGTAAGGGAGAGCATGATCCATCATAAAGCAGTCGGATGCTGCAGATTAATTATCAAGAAATAACTAGAAGCCGTTCACTGAAAGGACTGGGTTTTACTCATATGTACCTGCATTTACGCTGTCTCCAAGTACAAAGGCAAGAGGGGAAGTATTTTTTTTTTCTTTTTTGCAGTTTTTAGCCTGGGCTGGATTTGAACCTGCCACCTCCAGTGTATGGGGCCAGTGCCCTACTCCTTTGAGCCACAGGCACAGCCCAAGAAGGAAAGTATTTATAAAGGCAAAAGCTGAAAAATTTCTAAAGGAAAATGGCTGATCATACAAGTTCTGGTTTTGTCATTTGCAAACTGGCATGGACTAACTGCTAAGTCCCAGATCCATAAGTTGAATAGAAATAGAATAATCATAAGTTCACCATAAGGCTGTTTATCTCATAATGCTAAAGATAATTTTCTCCTTCTTCTGGGGTCCTGACTGCTGGCTGCAGTACAGGATATCGTACAGGCTCTGGGTCACGTAGCAGAAAGATCTCTCTGCAATTGCTTGAGGCTTTGTGAAAATTTCCGGAATTATACTTTCTAGACATTAAAAAAAGAAGAGCAGGGATAAGAGTATGCCTGTGCTCTTTTGAAAATCTTTCCAGAAATACCACACAGTACTTTTGCTTGTATCCTACAGGCCAAATCTTAATCAGATCAGCAAAGGAAGCCAGCAGAAAACTGAGAAAATACCTTTTACCCTAATATGATGAAATAAAATTCTGTCAATGAGGAGGGAAAGGTAAAAGTTATTGTGGTAAACAATCAATAGTTTGTCTCTAATTAACACAAAGTTATCTAACATTTCATCAATCTGATATCATAGGCACACAAAGGTCTTTTCATCTTTAAACATGTCTTAATGAAAAATACTTGGTAATGTTATAAGATCAAATTTTTCATAATGCTCTCTTTAGTATTTGTCTTTGGACAGAATTTCAAGTATAAATAAAATGTAAGAATGCGTATGTTAAATCATAACCAGAATGGAAATATTGCAGAGTACCTTTATGGTTAAATTTATTAGGTAATATAAAGTATAATAACATTACCTTGCCTATCTTTATTTTTTTAGGAGTATTTATTTATTTTATTTTTTTGGCAGACGCTCACTCTGTCACCCTGGGTAGAATGCTGTTGCATCGTAGCTTGCAGCAACCTCAAACTCTTGGGCTTAAGCAATCCTCTTGCCTCAGCCTCCCAAGTATCTGGGACTACAGGCACCCACCAGCTATACTACCTTGTCTTAATAGAAACCTTAGTCTTTTCTCTAGGTATAAGCAGCAGAGAAATACTTGGAAATAAGAAAAAGTTTAAAAAAAATCTCATATACTGACTGAATTGTTTTTATTGCTTCTTACAAATATTCATATTCTTCTCTTTAGGGACATTGTGATATTGCACTTAGTCCTTCCTCATCAATGTAGAAGTTACATGTGAACATATAACATATTTGGCGCAAAAAAAAAAAAAAAAACATGGGAGGGGAACTATTGTACATTATTTCTGATTTTAAAGAGCAATGTTTCAGATTTCCTTCTGTGGCAATGATTGTAGAAAGACATGGAAATTAAACCTCCCTCTTCATGGATCTCTGAGTGAATATTCTCCATCTATTCTCCATCTATTATGGACATAATGGAAATAAGAAATAAACTACTATCCTAAATTCACTGATTTTGGAGGTTGTTTTTACTGCAACAGGACCTAGTCTATAGTGTATAATAATCCTCCTCAGAGTAATTTCAGCTATTGTGTCTCGAATAAATATATTTTCTCTTCTCAAATGGGCCTTATGGTATTAAAATTATCTTTCTGGTGTTGCTAAACTATGATAGCAACTGTTATTAAAAATACAAAATAATGCCTTTATCTATAGACTATTCTTTCTAAGCAATAGATAAATATGGGAAATATTTGAAATGATTTAAATGATAGGCTTTTTATTCATCACAATTTTACTTTATGGCAATATAAAGCACAAGCCTAACAAGAGCAGTTAACAAGTTCTTATTCTATGTATCCCCGAAGGAATTAGCTGGCAAGGATCATTATAAAAGATAGATTTTAGTCACAGTTTAAAATTGGCCAGTGAATCAGCAGAAATGAACCTTCTGAAAATAATTTCCTATAGTATGTATGATTTGCTGGTTTTACCAGCATTATTGAGTTATGCTCTCATTTAAGAAACACATACTAGGTGATACCTCGAGAAGTCTATTTAGTTACAGGAAAAATATATTAATGAATAAATCACAGTTCTGGGCCTCAAAGAGCCCACCATCAAGTAGGGGGAAAAAAAACAAACTATATACATGTTTGCAGTTGTCAGGCAGAATGCCTTTGGAATTATACATTATATTAAAAAAGGCTGTATGAATTAATAGTGCAACTACTATTTATATAATATGCAGACCTTAATGGAAGTGGGAAAGACATTTAAGAATTATGAGATAATAAGCCCTTTTACATGCATACACCATTTTCTATTGTTTTTACTAATCATGTACAAATTAGGCTCTGAAAAATGAATACAATTCTGATGGGCCAGAGTCTATGGAAGAGGGAGAAATTGACTACAAGAGGAAGAATAAAAAGAGGGACTAACAGAAATAGTGGGGAACAGGCAAGGGAAAGCACAGATATATGTGTGCAGGTGGCCTAAATGGCCAGCGTAGAAGAGCATAAATGAATGTTAAAACAGTGCTGGAGTGTTTATCATTCAGCTTTGTAATTATTTCTGTCAGGTCAACATTTTGTGGCAGAAAGTATGTTATGTAGGATTAGGAGCTCAATCATTCACTCTTGTGTCCCAAAATGACTTGACTGAGAATAGTCAACTAAGTGAAAGAAGGCCCTAGTAGAGATATTTTTATGGATCCTGATTCTTGCTTAAAACTCACCAAAAGATGGATTCTGGAAAGTTATAATTTTAAAATATTTTATTCTTCTACACTGAATGATTAGCAGCAATTAGAATTAAGCAGATATCTAAGGAAGCTACAGAAATCACAGGCCAGCTGTATATACTAAGAATAGTAATGTAACTTCATCTTATATGCGAACATATAACATAATTGACAAAAAAACATGGGAGGGGAAATTTAGATTAGGTTTTCTTAACTTTTTAAAATGCCATCAGCCTCTTTGGCAATTGGATAATGCCTATGCTACTTCACAGAATAGAGTTTTCTAAATACATAAAATAAGGATAACAGAGGAAGCTAATATACAAATAGATTACCAAAATATAAACGAAACACTGTAATATATTGAAATGTGCACTTCATTATGAATGAATAATGCATAATAAGACCTACTGGTGGGCCTAATAACTCCATACATTCAAAGTAGTGATGATTATAAATAATATTTCAAGATACTTTTGAGGACAATGAAAATGTGATATAAATGCATTTGTGATTCTATGATGACTAAGTTATGCATACAGCTACAACTGCTGTGGTTTGGGAGTGCTATGTCACAGTTAAAAGTTAGTGAAGCTAAAGATGGAATTGTTCCTCTGTCAAATTCATAGATCCATTCCATTCTTGGACCTTAGATTAAGGTTCCTTGATTTACATACTTTGCAACTTCCCAGAGGTGCAAGTTGTGCAAAATGCAGCACATATCCCATTTTTATGGCACTCCAGGTGGCCACTGATCCCTTTATTGCTGAACTCCTGGATTCCTAGTGGATGGATGGAATCCAAAACTTGATCCTTATACATCATTTTCCATGAAGATGTTTTCTGCAGAACATGAATAATACTGTTTTAATAAACAAGATGGATTCCTTACTGATTCTGTAGACTCACAAACAGCAATTAGGTAAAGGTAGAATTTTTATTTTTTTGCAAAGGTAGAATTTTCTCAAGAAAAAATATTTTATCAAATTATTTTCTAGTATCTCTGGAGTAATTCTTATGACAATGATGAGCATTATAAACAAATCAGTACAAAATTTTAGGTTCTGACAGATTTTCTAATTTGCTTTTACCATGAACAGTTAACTCAGTTTCTTGGATTGGAGGGACACCTTTGAAGATGAAGCAATTTTTTTTTTTCAGTTTTTGGCTGGGGCTGGGGTTGAACCTGCCACCTCTGGCATATGGGGCCAGCACCCTACTCCTTTGAGCACAGGAGCTGCCCTGAAGATGAAGCAATTTTAATGACTATTTTGTAGAGCAGTTTCAGGTTCACAGCAAGACTGAGAGGAAGACAGAGATTTTCTACATACCCCATGCCCTCACACATGCACGACCTCTCCCATTAACAACATCTTCCACTAGAGTAGCATATTTGTTACAACTGATACATCATGGATACCCAAAGTCCATAGTTTACTTTAAAGTGTACTTAAAAAAATAAAGTGCACTTTTCCATACATCTGCCTCTCTGTTATTGTGCCAGTAGCATGCTGTTTTGATCACTATCAATTAGCTACTTACCATTATTTATTCTTTGACAAGCTAATTAAAAACATTTAGGGGAGAAAAGATTCTCTATTTAACAAATGGCTGGTGACCTGTAGAAGACTGAAAGTGGGCCCACACCTTTCACTATTAACTAAGATAGACTCTCACTGGATAAAAGATATTAACTGTTTTAAAGTGAACATTCAGTGGTTTTTAATACAATCACAATATTGTGCAACTACCTCTTCTAATTCTGAAATGTTTTTCATCCTAAAAGTAAACCTCTACCCATTAAGTAGTTACTTCCCACTTACCCTGGCAATTACCAATCTGCTCTCCGTGTCTGTGGATTTATCTAGACATTTTGTACAATCATATGATGTACAATTGTTTGTGTCTTTCATTGTTCCTGTAGCATAAGGTTTTCTAGGTTCCTCCATACTAGAACATGTATAAGTACCTCATTTGTGTGTGTGTGGCTGAATATTATTACATGGTAGATCTATACCACAATTTGTTTATTCATTTATCTGTTGCTAGACATTTAAGCATTTAAGCTGTTTACACCTTTTAGGCTAATGTGGCTGTGAATATGTGTGTACATATTTGCTAGAGTAATTGCTTGCACTTCTTTTGGTATTATACCTAGGAGTGGAATTGCTAGGCCATATAGTTTAATTTCATGCCTAAATTTTGGAGGAATTGCCATACTGTTTTGTACAGCATCTGAACTATTTGTATTCCTTCCAGCAATGTATGAAGGTCCCAATTTCTCCTTACCTTCATCAATGCTTGTTATTTTCCAATTTTCAATTAGAGCTATCCTTCTGGTATCTTCTGGTTTTGACATCTAGTTCTCTAATGACTAATAATGTTGAGCATATTTTCATGTGCTTATTGGCCATTTGTGTATCTTCTTGAAGAAATTTCTATTTAAGTCCTTTGCCTATTTTTAAATTGACTTCTTTGAACTTGTTGTTGTTGAATTGTAATGGTTGTTTATATATTCTGGATGCTAGACCCTCATCAGATATGTGTAGTATGATTTGCAAATATTTTCTCCCATCCTATAGGTTGTCTTTTCACTTTCTTGGTAATATTTTTGATGCACAAAAGTTTTTGTTTTTGTTTTTTTTATAGTTTGGGATTCATTGAGAGTACAAAGAATTGGGTTACACTGATTGCATTTGTTAGATAATGTCCCTCTTACACTTGTGTCCTCCAAGAGGCATGCCATACACCATGGCCCCCCATTCCCCTCCCTCCTTCTCTTTCTTTGCTCCATCTTTCCCCTACCCCTCTTTGTATTAGCTCATCCACTGCCTTTATATTAGAATTGAGTACATTAGATTCTCCATTCTCATGATGCTTTACTAAGAAGAAGGTGTGCCACCTCCACTCAAAAGATGTAAAGTCTCCATTTTTTTTTAGTGGCTGAATAGTATTCCATGGTATACATATACCACAGCTTGTGTATCCATTCCTGGGTTGGAGGGCATTTAGGCTGTTCCCATGGCTTGGTGATTGTAAACTGAGCTGCAATAAACAGTCTAGTACAGGTGTCCTTATGATAAAAGGATTTTTTTTTCTTCAAGATAGATGTTTAGTGATGGGAGTGCAGGATCAAATGGGTGGCAGCATAACAATAAGGGTGTTTGGGGGATACTCAAGGCTTTTAGGGTACCTTGGCGTTTTAAAACAGTATGAAGCAATCAAAAGTTCTGTACTAATAAATTTTACATCTCCCTTATTGATGAGTCCTTATTGCATACTCAGTGAGGGTCTCTTCATTGCTTTGAGATGACTTCATCATAAAGGTGAGATGACAGTAACAAGCAATACCCTCTAGGGAATATTTTATTTTTAGGAAGGATAAAAGTCATAAATAGATAAAATTTTTATAATGTAAAGTGGTTAAGAGTAGTATATTGGGATGGGGATATAAGTCATCTGTCCTGTAGATTAAAGTCATGATACAGACTGGCCCTTTCTCTTAAAATAAGAATTTAATTAAGCACATCTTACATGTGAGAGCTGTACATGTTATCTCATGTAACTCTCACTAATTTTGTCCTGATGCGATGTTTGACTCTCTAAAGTGATTTCTGCTTAGTTAGCCCTGTGTGCGCCTAAGGATTGATTTATTTCTCTGAGGCAGGTAAGGTCACCCTCTGTCTTTCCATCTGAGGAAATCTATGAATTATATAGAGTCAGCCTCAAGTGAAGGTAAATAATTAAATATGTTGCTGTCTCATATGAGGTATTCTCTCCGTCCCTTTTTAAGTGGTGAGATTTTAAGCAGAATGGGTGAAGGGATGAAGTAGGAGAGTCATTTCTGAGTGTCCACTATGTGCCAGAAGAGTCACCATGGCTTTTCATGTCATGCTCACTTGCTCTAACTCTGCCAACTTTCTAGCATTGCTTCCTTCCCTGCACGATGGTGCAACCATTCTGAGTTGCTATTATTCTTCAAACCCACCATGTTGCTTCTTATTATCACCTTTGTGCTGATATTTCTTTAACCTCAAATACCCTCCTCCCTTGTTTCTTCATGTATATGTGTGAAGACCAACAATATCAGCAGTAAAGTGGTGCTTGTTAGAAAAGCAGAATCATGTCGCCAGCGTCAGGTACTGAGTCAGCATCTGCAATTTCAGCAATTTGGGTACAGATTAAATTTGTCAAGTATGACTATTTTCTCCTTTTGTACCAGATATCTCTTTCTGTTCAACTTAGCTCTCACCTCCTCAAGAAAGCCTTATCCTCAACCCCCAGGTAAGTTAGTCACTTCTTCTGTGTGGTTTTTCCTCTATATACTCATCTGTGTCTGCTTTCTCTGCTAGATGGTGAGTTCTTTTAGTCGAGAAATTATTCTTTATTTCTATGTCCTTTGCTGCCAATCAACCTACAATAGCTATTTGTTGTATTAAGTAAGTGGCCATCTGCAAGGGAGGTCTTTCTGTTGCTGTATTGCAAATGCAGAAAGTAGAGCTAAAGGAGACTTAAGGTGTGTTGTAAACGACAATGTCAAGATTTTAGCCTAGGTCTTCTGATTCCAACACCCCTTTTCTCATCTCCAAGTCATAACAATTTTCAGAATTTCAGACAATGAAGAGAAATACCGTCAGGTTATTGAGATCACCTATCTTCTCTATACAAATAGTGTCAGGTAGGAAGCTGCCTATCCTAAAGTGACTAGAAACTAAGAGTAGAAGAATAAGGCCCCTCACAGAGATTGCTGCAGGAGAATGGGGGAATCCCTCAGGGAAGCAGAGAAGTCTTTGGTGCTTTTAAGGTCCATTTATTAAGATAGGTCCCCAAATTGTTCTATGTGTGTATGTATACAGTGCCTGCCCTAAAACAATGCACTCAAAATTTATCTAAATAAACATCCATTTTGCACCTATATGTATGCTCAGATATATGTATGTGTGGGCATGCATATGTAAATATATATACAGGCGCCTCTCACGGTGTGTCCCAGTCCCTTGCTACTCAAAATGTGATCTGAGGAAGATCACAGGTATAACTCGGGAATTGGTGGAAAGGCAGAAACTCAGGCACCTTCTAAGAATTCTGGATCAGAATTTGCATTGTTAACAAAAAACCTAGGTGATTAATGTGAACATGAATGTTCACTAAGCACTATTGTAAACTGCCCCAGGTAAACCAGGACACATTGTCATAGGTCTAAGCTCAAAATGCTGAAAAGCTGCCAGAAAGAAGAATGTTTTAGATACCTGCAGGATGCTGGGCTCATTAGCTCACCCCTCTGATCTTCACATACCTGTAGGCAAAGATCTAATGTACCCCTTAACAAAGATAGAGCACACACGTGCCACCACAAGCACATAGATCATATCTGAAACTTTGATGACATGTTATGGTCTGACTGTTTTTTATTTTATTTTTAATAATTTTATTGAATCATAATTATGTACATTGGTGCAATCATAGGGCACGATTCATATACATTCAGAAATATTTTGATCGTACTGTTACAGATAGCCTTCATGGCATTTTCTTGATCACTATATAAAGACAT
>CAUYON010075342.1:0-22167 GCA_963573935.1 Arctocebus calabarensis | reverse complement strand
TGCCTCAGCCATAGGCGCCCGCCACAATGCCTGGCTGTTTTTTTTTTTTTTTGAGACAGAGCCTCAAGGTGTTACCCTGTGTAGAGTGCTGTAACATCACAGCTCACAGCAACCTCTAATTCCTGGGCTCAAGTGAGTCTCTTGCCTCTGCTTCCCAAGTAGCTGGGACTACAGGCGCCTGCCACAACGCCAGGCCATTTTTTTTTTTTTTTTGGTTGCAGCCGTCATTGTTGTTTGGCGGGCCCAGGCTGGATTCAAACCCACCAGATCAGGTGTACGTGGCTGGCGCCTTAGCCCGTTGAACCACAGGCGCCAAGCCGACTATATTTGTGTTTATTTATTTATTTATTTTTGAGATGGAGTCTCATTTTTGACCTTGGTAGAGGGCCATGGCATCACAGCTCATAGCAACCTCTACCTCTTGGGGTTAAGTGATTCTCTTGCCTCAGCCTCCCAAGTAGCTGGGACTATAGGCGCCCGCCACAACATCCAGCTATTTTTTTTTTTTTAAGAGACAGAGTCTCACATTATCACCCTCGGTAGAGTGCTGTGGCGTCACACAGCTCAAAGCAAACTCTAACTCCTGGGCTTAAGCCATTCTCTTGCCTCAGCCTCCCGAATAGCTGGGACTAGAGGTGCCCACCGCAAAGCCCGGTTATTTTTCTGTTTATTTTTTTTGAGACAGAGCCTCAAGCTGTCACCCTGGGTAGAGTGCTGTAGTATCACAGCTCACAGCAACCTCCAACTTCTGGGCTCAAGCGAGTCTCCTGCCTCCCAAGTAGCTGGGACTACAGGCGCCTGCCACAACGCCCAGCCATTTGTTAGTTGCAGCCATCATTGTTGTTTGGCAGTCCAGGGCTGGATTTGAACCCGCCATCTCAGGTGTACTTGGCTGGCACCTTAGCCCGTTGAGCCACAGGCACCGAGCCTATTTTTCTGTTTTTGCAGAGGCCAAGGCTGGGTTTGAACCCGCCACCTTCGGTATATGGGGCCGGTGCTCTACTTAATGAGCCACAGGGGCTGCCTTATGCCCAGCTATTTTTTTTGTTGTTGCAGTTGTCATTGTTGTTTAGCAGGCCGGGGCTGGGTTTGAACCTGCCTGTCTTGGTGTATGTGGCCAGCACCCAAACCTTTGGGCACTAAACTGTTTTTCTATTTTTAGTAGAGATGAAGTTTTCCTTTTGCCGAGGCTGGTTTCAAACTCCTGAACTCAAGCAATCCACCCGCCTCGGCCTCCCAGAGTGCTAGGATTACAGGTGTGAGCCACCATATATATATATATTTTTGAGACAATTTCAAGCTGTCGCCCTGGGTAGAGTGCCATGGCATCATAGCTCATAGCAACCTCCAACTCTTGGGCTCAAGCGATTCTCTTGCTTCAGACTCCCAGGTAGCTGAGACTACAGGCACCGCCACAACGCCTGGCTATGTTTTGTTGTCGTTGCAGTTGTCATTGTTGTTTTAGTTGACCTGGGCCGGGTTCAAGTCCACCAGCCTCAGTGTATGTGGCCGGGCACTGGCCCACATATATTCTTAAAGCTCATGTGTCAGTAATACAGGGCTGCAGATACATGTGGTCTGGGGGTGGTTCTGCTCTGTGCACACCCACTTTGGGGCTCCCTCCCTAGAATGCATCCTGTGTGCCTGCTGCCCATCTTCCAGGCTGCACCACAAACTGGGCATGATCACCTAGGCTGAGAAGGGTTGATGTGGGATCCCACTGCTCCAGGTCCCCTCTTTCTTTCTTTCTTTTTTTTTTTTTTTGTAGAGACAGAGTCTCACTTTATCACCCTGGGTAGAGTGCCGTGGCGTCACACAGCTCGCAGCAACCTCCAACTCCTGGGCTTAGGCGATTCTCTTGCCTCAGCCTCCTGAGTTGCTGGGACTACAGGCACTCGCCACAACTCCCGGCTATTTTTTTTGTTTTGGTTTGCAGTTTTGTCGAGGCCAGGTTTGAACCCGCCGCCTTCGGTATATGGGGCTGGCGCCCTACTCGCTGAGCCACAGGCACCGCCCCCAGGTCCCCTCTTTCTGACACCAGGATCTTCGGGGTTCTCCTGGTCCCAGGGCTGGACAGGCAGAGACCTGGCTTCTGTGCCGTGGTGCCCAGTTCCTGGGCCTGGTCTTGTTTGGGGGCAGGGTGGGCTTGTGCTTGCCAACACTGAGAGGAGCTATGTTACCTGCCGGCCCCAGATAACTACCTGTCCTGCTAAGAGAGAAGCGTGCCCCTGCTGGCAGTGCCGGAAGGGATGAGGTGCCCCTGGGGACCGGCCCTATGCTACAAGGTGTCTGAGAGAAGCCCGTCTATCCAGCTCCTTGGCATCCTCCCCATCCATCTGCTGTCCTGGGCACTGGGATGGGCCACCCTGGACAGGCCTGCCCCCCTTTGTGCTGTGCCCACTCCAGACCAGAGAGGCTACCACCCACCTACACCTCTGTCCAGCCCCTGCATCCCCACATCTTACAGGCTGCTGCCCTCTGCTTCTGCTCTGGTCTGTCTGACTCATAGGAGCTTGGGTAGAAGTCTTTAGAGAGATACTGGCCTATGCCCTGCTGGGGAGACAGTCGCATCTGGGCTCTGGGGTGTGGGCCACCAGTCTCACAGACACTGAGGTTCAACTGTACTAGCCAGCCGATGCCTCTGATGCCCACAGGCTTTGAGGGTGGGTTAGGAGTGTGATGGGCAGAAAGGTCTACTATGTTCCAGGCGGAGGGCAGAGGGCACATGCAAAGGCCCTCAAGGGAAGGCTCCAAGGAGGGGTTTACCATCAAGGAAGGCAGCAGTGGTGATTGGTGGCCCCAGGGCTCCACGCTCAGGGAGATGAGTGAGCCCTAGCATCAGGATCTCAAATTTGACCCCAACAAGGGCTGTGGGAGGTGGCTCAGCGGGGCAGGATGGGAAGTGGGGCAATCTGCAGCCTTAAACACCTCCATGAAGAGGCTATGGACCCGTCAGTGAGATCCCTCAGACCTGCGCCTGGACCCTTTCCCAGGAGACATCACCAATGTCTGGCTGCCAACTACAGACCTGTCTGCCTCCAGGAGGCCTCCTGTGCTCTGCCTCTGCTCCCCCACAGCAGCCCACAGCGTGTCCTGTCAGTGACAGGTCTGCCCCAGCTGTCAGCACCAGGGCAGGGCCTGGGTAGCACCCTCTTTGCCTATGGGAGTGGATGGTGTGTGGAACAAGGGCTGCCTTGCTGGAAGGGGACACCTCCAGATAGGCACTAATGGCTGGTTACTTGGGGTTGGGGACTGCTTTTTAGCAGCAGAGCAACAGATGACCTGGGTGCACCCCCACTGCCGGCTTTCAACCCTGTCCACAAGGCAGCACTCAGGGATCAGTGTACACAGGAGCCAGGGGGAAGTAGGCCAGACCCGGAATGTGCACTGCTTGGCAACTGCCCTCAGCCCTTTACAGGGCTTGATGGTTCAGGGACCCAACTTTCGGGGGCTCACCGTGCCAGGAGCCAGTGTGCTCATGCACAAACATGCTGTCCTGGACTCGGGGGACGTGGACTTGGGGTCCCCCCGACCTTAGCCACATGGACAACCACCAGGCATCCTATAAGGACCCAGGCATACAGTGAGGTGCACATCACACCTTGGCACAGGCACATTCATCAGCCTGTGACCATGTCGGGGCCATTCCTCAGAGACAGAGAAATATCTGGGCTTAACATCCCAGTGTTTCTGGAGGAGGCACCCACAGCCTAGGGGGAGGGGAGAAGAGTGAGGGGGAGGAAGGGGAGAGTACCCATAGCCTGGGGGTGAGGAGGGAACCCAGGTCTGGGTTTGATGCCCATGCTATGCCCCTGTGGGGTTCGGGACATTTGTAGACCCAGAAAGGTCACTGTGGTGGCTAGACCTAGTCGGCTGTGAAACCTCAGGCCTGACAGTCGTATCAGGAGCCCTGATCTCCCACTTTACCCAGCAATGGAGGGCTTATGCAGTGCCTGAGTGGAGTGTGCTCCTGCAGTCAGGCTGGCAGGACAGCAGGCAGAGGCCAGTGATTTTGAAGGTGATGGGCCCACAGAGGCTCCTCACCCCAGGCTCAACCACTCTGGCTCTTCTCAACTACGACAAAGTTTCCCCACCTGGAGCAGAGGAAGGTGGGGCCCAAGGGCCTAGGCCTCCCTCTTACCCACCACTTCTGTCCCAAGCCTGGCTCTGGCCTCCTCTGCTCTCTCAGCCCAGGCCTCAGAGGATGCCCACCAATCTGCTGACCAACTCATGTGGACACCTGCAACCAACTGCCATCCAGAAAAAACTGCTCCCAAAGCAGCTTGGCCCCAAAGCACCTTCGATTTGCCCTACCAAGTCCATTACCCCTGAGGTGCTTCTCTCGGATGGGGCACCTTCATTCTCCCAGGAGCTCAGCTCAAACCAGGGTGACCCTGGACACCTGTCCCCTTCAACTGCCTGGTGGGGCAAGACCTACCTACCTCCCCCCACCTCCCTGGATGCCTGCAGGGCCCCTTCCCGGTCCATCTGACAAGGGACCCACTACTCGGGCCACCTCCCTCCGGCCCCACGGACGTGGCCCACCTGGCGCAGCACTCGCCTCTGAGCTCCCCTCTCACCTAAAGGACAGTTAATTTTCCCTGGGCAAAGGGAGTGCGCCCCAATGGCAGGGCGCTGCGCCCTGGCACTGCCAGTGTTGCGAACCCAGCGCCTCGCCGGGAGTTGGCACAGGGGGGCTCCGCGCACTGAGGCCGGGTGCCGGGGTAGGCTGCTCCTCTCTGCGTGCCCGCTCCGTCCCTGGTCGCGCCTCTGCCTGAGGGAAGGTGCGCCAGGATGCAAGGCGACCAAGCTGGGGTCCACTCTGCTGGGGCGTCCACGCGGGAGGACCCGCAATTGCCCGGAGGCCCTTTGGCAGCTCTGAGCTGCCGCTGCCGGGGGCGGGGACAGCCGAGCCCGAGACCAGGGAGGTGCGTGCGCGCGGCCCCGCCCCTGGCTGACGTAACTCACGTTCTCCGGCTGCGCGCATGCACGCGCAGGCAGAGCGCCGTGCCCGCGCCATGGCGTCGGATCGCCTCCCGAGCCGGCCCACCTGCCTGCTGGTGGCCAGCGGCGCCGCCGAAGGTGAGGGCCGCTGGCCGGTGCCTCCCGAGCAGCGGAGGTCGCTTCCCGGGCGGGCTCTGGGCTCGTCGGCTCAGGGGCCAGGGGCGGGAGTAACGGCGGCGCCAGAACCAGAAGCCTCCGAGGGCGGCTGGCGGGTCGGGGTCGGCTCTATCCCCGGGAGGCAGCGGCCCGGAGCCCCCGCGCTCCTGTCGGCGGAAGCGAGCCGGGTGGCGTCCCCACCTCGGGGCGGAGGGTGCGGGCTGGGTCGCGGCGCTCCGGAGGGGCTAGGCCGTTCCGAAGGGTTGAGCCCTGCTCGGGGCCGGGCGGGCTGGGGACCCGGCCTCGCTGAGCCGGGCGTTTAGTTAAGCAGGGCCGGGCCTCCGGCTGGCGGCCGCCACGGCGGGACCCAGGCTCGGAGCCCTCGGGCCCTGCCCTGGGGAGGCTCCAGTGGCCGGAGCCTCCTGCGGAGCAGCGTGGCTGGTCGGGGGCCGCTGGCTCGGATTCTGCTGGGACTCGGGGAGCCGCGGGCGGCCGCGCCCTCTCCAACAGCGCTCGTGTCCTCCCTGCCTGTGGGGAGGGCCCGGCCGGGGTTGCGCCCCGAGAGTCTTACTCAGAGTCTGGCTACTCGATGTGGGCAAGGAAGGGATGGCCGTGGGGTAGTGAGGCCAGGACCTGCAGAGCTCCAGTGGCTCTGCGTGGTGCGCTCGGGACCGTGGGCAGGAGAGGCGGTGAGAGTGGGGTTCGGTTCTGGAGAAGAGGTTGGGGCTTACCTCCAGAGGCCCTGGTTGTAGCAGGTGGAGGTGAGGAGGGGGCACGCCCGTTCTGAACGTGGGTCTGAAAAGGCCAATGGGCCTGGTTGACAGCAGTTTGGACGCTTCAGGAGGTGCCAGGAAGTAAGTTGGAGGAACTGGGCCAGGGGCAGAGTCTGTGGGGTGTTTTGGGGAGACTTGCTTTTCCTTAATATACATTTTAGACCTAGTATTAATTAATTAACTAATTTTTTTTTTTTGAGACAGAGCCTCAAACTGTCACCCTGGATAGAGTGCTGTGGCATCACAGCTCGCAGCAACCTCCAACTCCTGCACTCAAACGAGTCTCCTGCCTCTGCCTCTGTAGCTGGGACTACAGGCGCCCGCCACAACGCCTGGCCATTTTTTTGTTGTTGTTGCAGCCGTCATTGTTGTTGTTTGGCGCCCAGGCTGGATTCGAACCCGCCAGCTCAGGTGTACATGGCTGGCGCCTTAGCCCGTTGAGCCACAGGCGCCGAGCCTAGTATGTATTAATTTATGAGTGAATAAAGATGAAAATGAGGGGCGGCGCCTGTGGCTCAGTGGGTAGGGGGCGGGTAGTGGGTTCAAATCCAGCCCTGGCCAAACTGCAACAACAACAACAACAAAATAGCTGGGCGTTGTGGCAGGTGCCTGTAGTCCCAGCTACTGGGGAGGCTGAGGAAAGAGACTCACCTAAGCCCAGGGAGGTTGGAGGTTGCTGTGAGCTGTGACGCCATGGCACTGTACCGAGGATTAATAAGTGAGACTTTGTCTCAAAAAAAAAAACAAACCAAAAAAACAAAAGATGGAAATGAGATTTAGGGAATTGGATTTTTGGATTAAAATAAATGTAGAAAGATGTGGACCATGCCACTTTAGGAACAGTGCTCTGGGAGGCCAAGGCAGGAGGCAGGAGGATTTCTTGAGCTCAGGAGTTTGAGACTAGCCTAACCAAGAACAAAAAAAGAATTAGCTAGGTGTGGCGGTGGGCACCTGTAGGCCCAGCTACTCAGGAGATTGAGGCAGGAGGATTGCTTGAGCCCACAGTTCAAGGTTGCAGTGAGTGGTGATGACACTGTTGGACTCAAGCAGGGGGCAGCAGAGTGGTCAGGGCCTGCCTTTCCCCTGGTGGGCTCCCAGAGCCTCCTGGACTGCTTTCTGGACTGGGGAGTGGAATTGGTCTGCAGCTTTTGGCTGGGGCTGGATTTGAACCTACCACCTCTGGCATATGGGGCCGGCGCCCTACTCACTGAGCCACAGGCGCTGCCCAGTCTGTTTCATTTTTTTTGTTTGTTTGTTTTTATTTTTTGAGACAGAGCCTCAAGCTGTTACCCTGGAAAGAGTGCTGTGGCATCACAGCTCACAGCAACCTCCAATTCCTGGGCTCGAGCGAGTCTCTTGCCTCCACCTCCCAAGTAGCTGGGACTACAGGCACTCGCCACAACGCCCGGCCATTTTTTGGTTGCAGCTGTCATTGTTGTTTGGCGGGCCCTGGGCTGGATTCAAACCCACCAGCTCAGGTGTACGTGGCTGGCGCCTTAGCCCAATTGAGCCACAGGTGCCGAGCCCAGTCTGTTTCATTTTTGTAGAGTCCTTTGATGGACAGAAGGGGACTTGTAGGAAGGGACCCTGAGTACCCTCCCTGAACGGTGTGAGGAGGGTCAGGACACACCTGTACTCTC
Organism: Arctocebus calabarensis; assembly: GCA_963573935.1. Lineage (NCBI taxonomy): Eukaryota > Metazoa > Chordata > Mammalia > Primates > Lorisidae > Arctocebus > Arctocebus calabarensis. Next base: position 14,654 of record CAUYON010075342.1, on the reverse strand, counting down.
TGTGGAGGTGGTCTGCTCACTGCCCTGCTCTTCCCTGCCCTAGCCTAGCTTGGGGACTGGTGCCTGGGGGCCTCTGTCCTTGGTGGTTCAGTAAGTGGGTGTGCCAAGTGTTTTTGACCCTCACTACAGAGGCTTCTCTGGAGAGGCTGTGTGTGAGGGTGGGTTGGGGCGAGGGAGGGGAGGGCAGGGGTATATGTGTGGGGACAGTGGAGATGGCTGGAAGGTGGAGGTGCCAGGTTGGAAGAGAGCCCACCCTGGGGAAGCAGGGTCTTGGTTGGCTTAGGGATCTTGGGATGAGTGGGCTGGAGCTGGCAGAGCACCAACCCTGGTGTGCCCCTCTTACCCACGTCCCTCAAGCATTAGCTTCCTGTGCTGAGTGGGTGAGTGTCTCTGCCCTAGGGTTTGGAGAGGTGGGCTCTTGGGGCTGGGGAGAGGGGCTGCTCCGCAGGATAGTTCTGGGACCAGGGGAGGCCCTGGGGGCATCTGGGCAGCTGTCCTGCCTACATTTACCTTCTGCAGGTGTGTCAGCCCAGTCCTTTCTTCATTGCTTCACAATGGCCAGCACTGCCTTCAACCTGCAGGTGGCCACCCCTGGGGTAAGTCCAGCTGCTGCCCCACCACCAATGCTCAGAGAGTGTCAGTGTTCTGTGGGGTGAGTGGTCCCCCTTTCTTGGGCTCTGACCCAGCTGTAGTAAAGGCAGCCTTTTGTGCAGGTGTGCACTGTGTGAGGCAAGGTGAGGTAGCCCTGGGTGGGCAGGTGCAGACTTCTGTGCTGTCAGAGCAGGGTCACCTCCAAGGGGTGTGGGACAGTTACTGCCACTCTACATGCAGAAGCCTGAGGGCCAGGAGGAAGCAGGGTGGTGCAGGAGCTGTGGAGAGACCCTGGGGTGTGGCCCTCAGATGAGGGGCTATGCTGGGCCCCCATGCTTGGAGGTCCACTCATTGATCCTTTCCTGGCCATAGAGGAAAGACCCCCCACCCCACCCCCTGGAAACAAGTGAAGGTGGCTGGGCAATCAGGTGCCTGTGCCCCACGGGGACATTGTTGGGGTATAGCCCCGCTCCCCAGAAGGTATTGCCAGGCTCCCACTGATTCTGCTGACCCTCACCTTAGCACTTTGCTCGTCCAGGGCAAGCCCATGGACTTCGTGGGTGTGACAGAGAGCAACGCCCGCTGGGTGCAAGACTTCCGCCTGAAGGCCCACGCCAGCCCTGCCAAGCTCGAGTCTATTGACGGTAGGCCCAGGACCCCCTCCCATACCCTGGGTTCCAGGTGGGTTTGGGGTCTCAGTGAGTTCCCTGACTCTGGCCCTGAAGCCATGAAGCACTGTGACCATCTGGGGTAGTCCCCAGGCCCCAGAGCTGGTGGGCTCCCCTGGGGAAACGGGGTGGGTGTATGGAGGTGGAGAACTCAGCACAGCCCATCAGTGTGTGGTGTGGCCCTTCTGAGGCATAGCCCATGTAGGAAGAGTGACAAGTGAACAGTGTCAACTGTCACGAGCAGTTCCTGTGGAAGGTCTGCTCTGGCCTTGCAGGCACTCTGTGACTGGAGTATAGCCTCCCCACTGTGGTCTCCCCCAGGTGCCCGGTATCATGCCCTTCTGATCCCCAGCTGTCCTGGGGCCCTGATTGACCTGGCCAGCAGTGGGTCCCTGGCCCGGATCCTGCAGCACTTCCACTCTGAGAGCAGTAGGTGACCCATGGGATGTGGGAGGTGGTGCAGATTTGTGAGAAATTGGTCTCCTGCCAGTGGAAGAGGAGGGAAGACACATGGGTGGGTGGCAGTGACACTGCTGGCGCAGGGTTCAGGATTTGCACTGGAAATGCTGGGTCATTTTCCAGGCCAGACCCGCCAGGTGTGGAGACCTCAGTGATTGTGACTCGAGTGGACAAGCTTGCTCTGCCGTCATTCATGTACTTTATCTCCTAGTCACCTCTCTGAGCCTCGGCCAGCCTCTGAGAAGGGCTGGTAGCTTTGCCTGCCCAGGCCCCCCATGGGTGAGGTGGGATGTCGGCTCGGTTCCTGGTTGGAAAGCACACCCTCCAGGCCAGGGTTGGGGTCCAGGCTAGCTGGGGCCGGGAAAGAGACTGCTCCGAGGAGACCTGGCAGCTCCTTTGGCTCAGGCTGTGCTGTGGTGAGCCTGTGTGCTGCTGGGTGGTGGTCCTTAGGCCCAGTGAGCATACAGGCTGGGCTTCTGCACAGTGGAAGTAGGGCTTCTGTCCTCAGCACGGCCTGGACAGGTGGCCATCATTCCTGGCCCCCTCAGCCATGGGAATGTTCTCATGCCAGGCAGCCTTTGGGGAGGAGCGAGAGTGGCCCTGCTGCAGGGTCTGGGCACTGCCTAGGGTGTCTCTGGGCCTCCCCCATGGTGTCTGCCATGTAGCGGCCAGGGGTGGTTGTGCAGTCGGAGTAGCCTGGAGGGGCTGTGTCGTGTCTTTGGACTTAGTGAATAGACATGGAACCTGTGGCTCTTTGTGCCTGTTTTTAGCCACCCAAAGTGCAAGCCCCAGTGGTGCCTGTGGCTCAAAGGAATAGGGCTTTGGCCCCATATACAGGAGGTGGTGGGTTTGAACCCAGCCCTGACCAAAAACTGCAAAAAAAAAAGTGCAAACTCCAGTGCTAACAGAGTTCAGGGCTAAAGCACCAGCTCAGGGTATTCCCAGGGAGGAGGGTGGAGAGTGGCCAGGCAGGCAGCCTGGACCTTGGGGATGCCTGGGAGGGGTTGCCAGGCACGGGGTCCAGGGCCTCAGGTTGCCATGCCTGCTGCTCTCAGAGCCCATTTGTGCTGTCGGTCACGGAGTCGCTGCCCTGTGTTGTGCCACCAACGAGGACAGATCGTGGGTGTTCCACGGCTACAGCTTGACAGGGGTGAGTGCCTGGAGAACAGGCCGATGTCTTGGGTCAGGCCTCCAGAGCAGGCTGTGATGCCAGGCCTGTTGTCCCCATGCGGCCAGGGCTGTTCTCCACTCCTGAGAACACCTGTTCCATCTGGCTCGGGGCAGTCGGGACCTTGGCAGTTGATTGTGGGGAGGTCTCTGAGTTCTCTGTGCTGCCTTCTTAGCCTTCCCCAGGCTGAGTTGAGGGTGGAAACTCCAGAGCCCCTCTCTCTAGCCCAGGCCCACACTGGACAGTGGGTGTTGGGAGGGACGTCCACAGGGTCTGGGTCAGGGTGTGCCGAAAGCCCTGTGGGACGTGTCCTTGGAGACTCAGGGCCTGTGGTCCGTCTGAAACCCGAAGGCAGGAAGGGGGGCTCTGGAAACCTGGGGCAGTGGGACCAACTGGTGCCAAAACTCTGCCAAGGCCCTGAGTAGGAGGCTCTGCCCCCAACTGGGTGGTGCCTGCCCGCTCGGCTTCTCAGTGGGTTCCCAGTGCTCTCAGGAGGGACACTAACCTGCTGTCTCATGCCCAAGTGGCCACCATCCCTCTCCTGGTAAGATCTCCCTCTGCCCACCTTGGGCCTCACCTGAGGCCTCCAGACTCTCTCATTCTGGTCAGCTGTGTGCCCCAGTGCTTGGGGGACACCCCAGAGGGAAGATGGGCAGACTCTGGCCCCACTGGCTGTAACCCTGTATCATAAGCAGGGACACCCCTGTCCTGCCCCCACTTGGTGGGCGAAGTTCCCTGCTGACTTGACCTCCTGACACCTGGGCTTGGCCTCAGGATGGAGTGGCTTGGTTCCTGGTGGGTGCTGGTGGGTGCTAGGGGCAGCTGGGCCTAGTTCAGGCCTCTCATGGAGCTACCCCACAGCCATCAGTGTGTGAGCTCGTCAGGGCCCCCGGCTTTGCCCGCCTGCCACTCATTGTGGAAGACTTTGTGAAGGACTCTGGCGCCAGCTTCAGTGGTGAGCATCAGCAGGTCCCCCCCCCCAACTTATAGGGGGTTTGGAGACTTGGCCAGGTCATGTCCTAGCCCCAAGTCCCATCCATGTACCTTGCAGGCTGCCCTACCTGTTGACTACCAGAGCCTGCCTACAGCTCAAGGCCCCTTCTGGAGTGGGCGGGAGTGTGTCTTGGGGGCATCTCCTGAGGCTGGTGTCCTTGGTCCCATTCAGCTAGTAAGCCTGATGCCACACATGTTGTGCTGGACCGCCACCTTGTCACAGGCCAGAACACCAGCTCCACTGTCCCTGCTGTACAGAACCTGCTCTTCCTCTGCGGCAGCCGGTAAGGGCCCTGGGGCAGGCAGGTTCTCATGGAGCCACCACATGGGCAGTGATGACTGCATGCCAGTGACTGAGCCTTGACTACACCCCTCCCATAGGAAATGAGCTTGTTAGGCCGATGCTGCCACCTCCAGATAGCCTGAGTGTCCCCTCCGTGAGCCTCCAGGGACCCTGCCACTTCTGTCCTGACAAAAGACCTTCCAGTTTGGCCAGGGTGGGATGGCCAAGCCTCCAGAAAGGAGCCATTAGGGTGGTGACTCGAAGGTGGAGGGGCCATGACCCTGACCCCTGCAAATCCTCCTCAGGTAGGAGGCAGAGATAAGACCCTGGCTCTGAGGAGCTGTGCTGGCCACCAGGGGGTCCTCGAGGGTTCCAGCAGGGACTGGGGCCTGGAGGGAGCTAGCCACAGGGGTGCTGGGTTGGGCACTCACCCTGCTATGGCCTGTTTGCAGCCCACCACCTTTTAGCTGTTGGGTTTTTTTTTGGCACTAGCTCAGAGCTTCTCAACCTGGCCTGAGGTGAGCAGGGAAACTTCTGGTGGGTATAGCCTCCCGTTCACTCAAGCCTTGTCTGGTGGGGGGTTCAGATGATCCTCAGATGTTGCCCCATCCTGAGTAAGCACTGAGCAAAAGTCACTGTTGTCAGTATCACTCTGTGGGGCTCTCCAGAAAGCGCCGCTCCCTATGGTTCTGGACAGAGGCAGCTGCTGTCTTGCATGGTCTACTTGGGGGAGCTGGCACAGGTGGGGCGAGCACCCTGTGTGGAGCATGGGTGGCATGGGGTCCCTCTCTCAGACCCTGGGCAGCCCTTTCTGGGGACCAGCTTCCCTCCTAGGTGCTGCCCACTGGCCCTCAGGTGGCTCAGGCTACTTTGAGTTTATGCCTTCACTCTTCTGCCCACCTCCCCATCTCAGTTGGTCCTCCAGTGTTGGGCAGCTGCTAGGACTTGGCAGCAGGTGATTATAAAGCTGTTTAGTAAGGAAAATCCAGGACGGAGTGGAAGAAGGAAGCAAGGCACAGCCCCACCTCGAAGGCCACTTCCCACCAGCCTCCAGAAGTCATGCCCATAGGTCTGCTCATGCAGCACTTGGCCACCGGGCCTCAGTCCGCCCCAAGTGTGCTCTTGTCCCAGTGTGGTGATGTCTCTGGACAAAAAGTTCTGTATTTAAAAGTTCGAGATCACGACCTAATGTCTCAGTCCATTCAGGCTTACACAACAAAATGCCATAAACTGGGTGACTTATGAACAACAGAAATCTGTTCCTTGTGGTTTTGGAGGCTGGAAGCCCAAGATGGAGACACTGGTGTTAGTACCACGCTTGAGGACTCCACCCCATGATCTTAGAGCTGAGGATCTCAGCATATGAATTTTGGGGAGACATAAACATCCAGACCATAGCAGAGGTTGTAGGCCTAATGTTTGCTGAGTGCCTGTGGTGGGCTCAGCAGCTCAGGTCAAGGCACATGTGTGAAGAGGTCAGGGCTGGGGCACACGTCCTGACTATGCAAGCTGCCCTCAAGTCTCTTCTGCAGCTATGTGCAAGGTCCTGGGCCTGCTCCAAGGGCCTCCCCACTGTGCTCAGTCCTCTCCAGGGGGCCAGGCAAGGGCTAGGGGTGGCCTTCTAGGGAGGGAAGAGGATAGCAAAGGGATAAGCCCCCAAAGTGGCAGCTGGATGGGTGAGAGTTTTCTCTGTAAAAACATCTAACTCTGTAAATAATGGTACATGAAAAGATATGTAAAAGTTCACAATAGTGAGTGAATAATTGTTTCTATACAGTGCGATATCAACATAAATGTTCATGAGTGATCCTGGTATCTATACAGTGTAGTAATATTGGCCATAAGGGACCAAGGAGGCCGGGCATGGTGGCTCACACCTGTAGTCCCAGCACTCTGGAAGGTTGAGGCAGGTGGATTGCCTGAGCTCACGGGTTCAAGACCAGCCTGAGCCAGATGTCTCTAAAAATAGCTGGGTGTTGTGATTCCAACTACTGGGAAGGCTGAAGCAAGAGAATTGCTTAATCCCAAGAGTGTGAGGTTGCTGTGAGCTGTCACTCTGTGGGGCTCTCCAGAAAGCACCGCTCCCTATGGTTCTGGACAGAGGCAGCTGCCGTCTTGCATGGTCCAACTGGGGGAGCTGGCACAGGTGGGGGCAATAACGTGAGATTCTATCTCTACAAAAAATAAAAAAGTCTTGGGGCGGTGCCTATGGCTCATCGAGTAGGGCACCGACCCCATATACTGAAGGTGGCAGGTTCAAACCAGGCCTCGGCCGAATTGCAAAAAATAAAAAAGCTGGGCATTGTGGTGGACGCCTGTGGTTCCAGCTATTCGGGAGGCTGAGGCAAGAGAATTGCTTAAGCCCAGGAGTTGGAGGTTGCTGTGAGCTGTGTGATGCCACGGCACTCTACCGAGAGCGATAAAGTGAGACTGTCTACAAGAAGAAAAAAGTTTTCTTAAGGGTGACACCTATGGCCCAGTGGGTAGGATGCGAGCCCCATATACCGAGGGTGGCAAGTTGAACCCGGCCCCAACCAAACTACAACAAAAAAATAGCTGGGTGTTGTGGCAGGCGCCTGTAGTCCCAGCTACTCAAGAGGTTGAGGCAAGAGAATTGCCTAAGCCCAGGAGTTGGAGTTTGCTGTGAGCTGTGATGCCACAGCACTCTACGGAGGGTGATAAAGTGAGACTCTGTCTCTTAAAAAAAAAGTCTCCTGAAATGCTGTGTTGGGGTTCACCTTGAACCCCCAACCTGGTTGAGAGCTGATGGAATAAGCTCTGCAGGGGGAGGGGGTGATGACAAAGTGAAACTCCCGGCTCAAGAAAAACAAAAAAGAAGCAATCTCAATTTAGAAGGTCGTAAGCCAGAAGAGGTGGTTTACATCTGTAATCCCAGCACCTTGGCAGGTTGAGAAGGGAGGCTGATGAGGCCAGGAGATAAAATCCAGCCTGAGCAACAAAAGAAGTAGAAGCAAAAGATGGTGATGATGGAAAAACTTTTTTTTGAGACAGTCTCGCTCTCTTGCCCCAGGCAGGAGTGCCATGGTATCAGCTTAGCTCACAGCAGCCAAAAACTCTTGGGTTCAAGTGATCCTCCTGCTCAGCCTCCCAGAGTGCTATGACCATAGGTGTGGGTCACTATGCCTGGCCTACAAAACTTCTAAGCACTAAGATCACTGAATCCTGAACTTGGTGGGAGAGCATGTTTGTAAGTACATCCACAGAGTCAGCTTCACGCAAACCCCAGCCTTCATCCCTGGAGACCATGGGCTGTGGGTCTGTCTGGGATATCACTGCTGGCAAGACTGGGAGCCACAAGACCCTTGATGGTCTCTTACGACAGTCTGTGGAGCAGCTCAGGGGGCCAGGGGTTCCTGGGGGGCTGCTGAGGGGAGGGTGGAGCATGATGCGTTGCCCACTGGGCTCTTAGACCCCTTTCACAGGTCCTGGTCTAGGGGCTTTGGCCACCTCACCACCATCTTGACCCAACAGCTGTCCCTTGTCTGCACCCTGGATGGGCTGAAGGTAGGGGCTTAAAGGGCCCTCCTTCACCAGAGCCCAGTGTCCCTGGAGCCAGACAGGGCTGGCCTGCAAAGACTTGGGATACAGGAGTCTGTGTCTGGCAGGGGCTTCCAGGGAGTGGCTCAGGCCACCTGCTGACCTAGGTAGGGTGTACTCCCTGGACACTGGCCAGCCTGGCCTTGCATGTACAATTGTGAGACTGCACTCTGGGAAATTCTGACCTGGGCTATCCATGGCCCAGGCCCCGCCCTTTGCCCTGTAGTGCTGCTAGGAAGTGAGGCCACCTCATAGGCCACCTTCACCATGCTGCATCAAGCCCTTGGCACACAGTCCAAGGGGTGCAATGACTGTCCATTCCAAAGCTGGGCCCGCCGGTCTCCAAGCTGGCACCACCTCCCCACGCAGGAGCCTGTGCCTCAGATGCTGGCAAGCACAAGGGAGGATCCCCTGGGACAGCCCCTCTCGGCCAGGAGTCTGCGTTGGCCACCCTCTGAGGTCTGATGTGGCTGTGACCTCCCTAGGTAGGGGCCATGGGAGCCTGTGGCATCAATGGTCCAACTCCCCCCCCACCAGTACCCTGAGGGGGCCCGAGGCACCCTGATCAGCTGTCTCCCAGTCTCTGCTCAGGTCAGAGCTGGGGCAGTGGGTGCTGAGAGGACAGAGGGGATGATGACAGCAAACTGAAACAGCACAGGAAAAAGGACTGCTTTAATGCACTGGGCAAGATCTTACATGAAATCAGAGATTTATGATCCGTCCTGCTCCAATTGGTAAAAAAAAAATTTATCGCAAGCCAGGTACAGTGAGACCCCGGTAGGCAGTGTAGGGCTGGTCACAGCTGGGTGTGCGTTACTTCCCATTCTCGGTGCCAAACATCCGCTCCTGAAACAATCAGGGCCTCAGTAACGTGTCAGCCCCTGCCAGGACCACACCACAAAACAGTCACCACCAGGCCAGACAGGACCCAGGACCCACCAGGAGTCCCCAGAATGCCCCTCAGCCGAGTATGGCCTCTGCAGGCCTCTCACTGAAAGCTGCAACTCTGCGGCTGGCCATCGGGCAGTACACTCACCCTCAGCACTTGCTCCAGCTTTGCAGCATCAGCAGCAAACTTGCGGATCCCGTCGGAGAGCTTCTCCACGGCCATCTGGTCCTCATTGTGCAGCCAGCGGAAGGCTTTCTCGTCCAAGTGGATCTTCTCCAGGTCACTGGCCTGGGCTGCAGGGACATGAACCACAGCCCTGCTACACCCACCCTGCGTCCCTGCCCGCCCCTGCCCCACAGGCTCCTGTGGGAGGTGGGATTTGGGCCCCTATGCCTCAGCCAAAGACGTAAAATTGGAAAGGAAGATCAAGCCCTTGGCTGAGCCCCACGCCACCCATTTGTCTCTCAAGGGATAGTCCACAGTGTCACCGCAGGACAGAGCAGCAGCCAGGGCTGAGCACTGGGGCCTCACCCGCCTTGGCTGAAAGCACAGGTGCCAGCTTGGTGCTGTCCTTGAGCAGCTCTCCCAGGAGCTTGGGTGAGATGGTGAGGAAGTCACAGCCAGCCAGCGCCTTGATCTCCCCCGTGTTGCGGAAGGAGGCACCCATGACGATGGTTTTGTAACCAAACTTCTTGTAGTAGTTATAGATTTTGGTGACACTCTTCACCCCTGGGAGGAGACAGAACTATGTCCAGGGTGGCTCGCATAGAGTGGTCTTCCCTCCAGTGTGCTGCTATCAGTGACCATCCCTGCTGACCCTATAGCCCCTGAAGGACACAAACCACAGCCTTCCGCACCCATCCTGACCCCGTGCCCCTCCTGGCCCTGCACTGCCCCATGCATGCCACTCGTGGACGCACAAGCTGCCCTCTGAGGCACTCCTGATTGAGGCTGCTCCCTCCCCATGACCTCAAAGGGCACCTCACCAGGGTCTTCCAGGGGCTCATAGGACTTCCTATCTGTGTTTGCCACGTGCCAGTCAAGGATTCGCCCCACAAAGGGGGAGATGAGTGTGACGCCCGCCTCAGCGCAGGCCACGGCCTGGGCGAAGGAGAAGAGCAACGTCATGTTGCAGTGGATGCCGCGCTGCTCCTCCAGCTCCCTGTGGGGACAGGGCAGTGAGTCCCGGCCGGCCACCCATGGCCATGGGCAGTCCTGCACATGTCGAAAAAGCTCATGGTGTCTTAACTGAAAAACCAGGATGACAGTGTTGACATCGTCATTAGGGACAAATCTGGTAGGCCTGACAGGGCTGCATCTGGACAATGGTTACAGGCGACTGGAACCTTCACACCATTACAGAGCAGGGACAGAGGCAAGGAAGTGCCCACGCTTCTGCACCAGCCTCTCGACTGCTCCCAGATCCTTCCTGGGGCCACCCTGGGCCCGCTGCACAGCCCTTTGGCCACACTGGGCCCCTCCCATTCTCATTCTACCTCAGATGTGGGGTTGATCCCCAAGGACAGGGCAGCCTCACACTGCCACGTGGCTGGGACATGGGCTGACACAACCAGGTCTCTGCTTTAGGAAAGGGCAATGCCATACTCTGCCACGTGGCTGGGACATGGGCTGAGATGACCAGGCCTCTGCTCAGCCCCTCTGGCTGCAAGTTCCCTACCCAGGAAACAGATTCAGAGGTGGCACTGCCGCATGGGCACAGTGAGTGGGGTGGGGAGTCCATGCAGCTGCAATGCTCCCAGCAAGCTGGGCACCAGTAGACAGCATGGCCGAGATGGGGGACGGTCCACAGCTCCAGCTCCTCCAACAGTCAGACACAGGTGCCACAAGATCCAGCCCATGAGAAACAAAATGCTTGTCCACACCCAAAGCCACACACCCGCGCTCATGGCAGCACTGCTCATTACAGCTCAAAAGAAGGAAACTAGCACGTGTCCAGCAGCAGACAAGGGTCAGTATGGCCTGTCCAAACCAGGGAGTGGCACCTGCCTCGGGGAGTGAAGCAGCAGACACAGGCCAATGTGGGGGACGCTTGGAGATGCGCCGCGTGGGAGGGACCCGAGACACAGAGCCACACCACACTATCTTTTCCGGGTGAAATGTCTAGAATGGGGAGACCTGTGGAGAGCGGCTCAGTGACTGTGGCCAGGCCTGGGTGGAGCAAACCCTCGGACAGGGGCAGCTGCAGGCACCTGCTGAGAACTTCAGAGGAGTTTTGCTCTGTTTTTACTTTTTTTTTTTTTGAGTTTTCAAACCAAAACTGGGTTTGAATCCGACAACTCTGGTATATGGGGCCAGGGCCCTACTCCTTTGAGCCACAGGTGCCCGCCCCTCTGTTTTTACATTTCATCTTCTCTACTCTGAGCATGTGTTTTGTGTAATAATAGTTTACATTTTAAACACCATGTAAATTTAGGCCTGCATGGATTAGGACTGGAAAGAAAGTCAAACTATGCAGGGTTACCTTGTGGGACTATTTCTGGGAAGCCCTTGTTTCCAAATACAGACAGGCAAATGACTGGCCCAGAGCAGAGGACAGGGCTGGGCTGACGTCAGCCCAGCCCTGTCCAAGCCAGGGGCCAGGCTCCCCCACTCTGCCTGGCTATGGTTCCATGTGGCCTGTCCCTCCAGAATGGAGGCAGAATCTCAGGCAGCCCCCGTTGGGCAGGACACTCACTTTCCAGCCTGAATCCCTTCCCAGGTGGACGACAGCTTTATAAGAATTCTGTCCTTGCTGATCCCAGCTTCCTTGTAGAGCTCTATGAGGCGTTGGGCTCTGGCCACCATCGCATCCTTATCGAAGGAAAGCCTGTGAGAGCAAGGGGACCCCATCCCCTCAGATCCTAGAAGCCAGGAGCAGGGCATCTGCCTGAGTCAGCTCCGTGCACATTCCCGCCTGCTTCCCCTTGCCCTTGAGATGTGCAGAGTGGCTCTGAACAAACTCAAAACCCACTCCTGCAGTTCTTTAGTGGGAGCTGCAGGCTGTGGTTTTATTCAAAAACACAGATTAGACGTCATTTGCTATAAGGGACTCTAGGCATTGGTGCTGACTGGTGCTTGGAGAGGGCAGATTCCTGACATCCCATAGGGGCCTCCACATCTGGGACTCTCTGGTGCAAGGAAGCAGCCTCACCTTGCATCGACCTCTGTGGATACACGGCCTGGAATCTTCTTTAGTATTTCTGCTCCAAACAACACAAAAAGTTTATCACTAGCATTCTTAATCTGGTCTTCTTGTGACCTGAAATTCAAAGGAAAAAAATTAGGTTGGAAGTTTCAGGTTCAAGTGCACAAGATTCTACAACAAAAATTCTGTCATTGGCTCGGCGCCTGTGGCTCAATGGGCTAAGGCGCCAGCCACGTACACCTGAGCTGGCGGGTTCGAATCCAGCCAGGGCCCACCAAACAATGACAGCTGCAACCAAAAAATGGCCGGGCGTTGTGGCAGGCACCTGTGGTCCCAGCTACTTGGGAGGCGGAGGCAAGAGACTCGCTTGAGCCCAGGAATTGGAGGTTGCCATGAGCTGTGATGCCACAGCACTCTATCCAGGGTGACGGCTTGAGGCTCTGTCTCAAAAAAAAAAAAAAAAAAAAATCTGTATTCTGTCATTGCCAAATTTCTTCTCTTCTATCTTCTTTTTCTTTATGCCATCGTAACCATTTTTAAGTGTGGTGGCATTAAGTATATTCCTACTGTGGTGCCACCGTCAGTGCCACGTACCTCCAGGACCCTCTTCACCCCTGAACTGAATCCTCTATCTTTTGGCACCTCCAAAAATTATCTTCCCAGTCCTTTTGAAGTTTGCCGATCAGACACAGGGGATATGCATGATGGCACTCCAACATGAACCACCACCAGAGGGGCCACTAGTCCACAGCACAGAGATGGATCTGAGGCCACAGTGTGAACGGTTAGAACTCGAGGGCTGGCTGGACATGGCTTGTCCAGTGACCACCCAACAAAGACACCACTGTCGCCCAGCATAGGAGCACCAAGGCCTCACTGGTGCCATGGGGGAGCGCAACACCAGGTGAGAAGGGACATGGAGAGTGGCTAAGATGGGGGGCGTGTGTGTGTGTGCATGAGGAGAGCAGGGGCCAGATTCAGCGTCCAAATGTCCTGTGATGCTGTCACTCATGGTCAGGAGGGCTGCTTGGAGGCCATGTAGACTAGCCAAAGCAGTCGTCAGAATGGGACCCTCCTGCAAAGGATCCTTTGAGGCCAGGAGTTTGAGACCAGCCTGGGTAACACAGCCCAGATCTTATCTCTACAAACAAAACAAATGGCTGGGTGATGAGGCAGGTGCCTGTAGTCCCAGCTACTTGGGAGACTGAGGCAGGAGGATCATGTGAGCCTGGGAGTTTGAGGTTGTGTCAGCTCTGACAGCACGGCACTTTAGCCTGGGATACAGAGTGAGACTGTCTCCAAAACCAAAACAAAACTAAAAAAGAAAATCTATGGGTGCAGATAGTCGGTGGTTGCCTGGGTGAGGGGTGGGGCCCATTACACGCAAGCACCAAGGAACATTCCAGGAGGGAACCGCAGATATTCACCACACTCACTGGACTCCGCACATTCACCGATGGTGAATTTCACTCCAGGAAGGCTTTTAGAACATGATGATGGCCAGGAGATAAGGTGGTTGTGGCCGGAGCTGGGGGACTGACTACAAATGGAGGAGAGACCTTGGAAGGCTGCAGTGTCTGCATCATCCCTGGGGCTGTATGTGGGGTGGGGACCTGGGCAACCTGCAGACCGCACACTAGAGTGGGATTCAGTTCACACCATGCGGATCCCACTCAAGAAGCAAAGGTGAGCAAAAAAGACAACAGAAAGACGGTTTTCTTTTCTTGACGTCATGATCTTTGGGAACTAAAATTCAGTGAGGGAAGGAAACAAAGCCACCGAGACTCTTATGGGGGCCTCACCCGCCTAGCTTGCGTCCGTAGGCAATGGCGCTGTCCACCAGCTCCTGGTATTCTGGCATCCGTGCTGCGGCCAGAATCAGGGACGGGTTGGTGGTGGCGTCCTGGGGCTTGTACTCATCAATAGCTAGGGAAATAATTTCAAAGGCAGGAAAGTTTAAGTAGGGTGTTTGTTTCCACCCAGAAAAATTCATGACGGGTCCCCTGTAAACCCCACAAGCATTTCCCAAAGCAGGGCACAGACATGATTCTCATGCTTCCTTCCCCATCACTGCAGGTTGGCCAAGACGCAGCTCCTTGCACAATATAAGACAATCCAAGACTCAGCACCTGAGGTCACACAAGCCCTGGGAGAACGAGGGGAGGATCCCTGCCACACAGCCATGAGGGGCCACAACCGTCCAGAGTCAGTGGAACAAATGCAGGAGTTGAATTGTGTCACTCCTGTCGTATCCAAGTAAAACAGAGTTCAAAAGACAGGGGAAAAAGAACTCAGGAAACAGGATTGCTCCAGAAATGTAATTCTCTGCAAGCCTGGTTGCTGAAACTGCCTGATGCAACCTGAAACCACTTTTATCTCATAGTTGCTTAAACGACCTGCCACAATACTAGGACTGATTTTACCCATGGCCATCACTCGCCAATCAAAAGTTCATTCTTGGTTGCTTAAGTTTTATAAAAAGACTAAATGTTGAGGTCTATTTTTTTTTTTTTTTTTACAGAGTCTCACTTTGTCTCCCTCAGTAGAGTGCCTTGGCATCACAGCTCACAGCAACCTTCAACTTTTAGGCTTAGGTGATTCTCTTGCCTCAGGCTCCTGCCACAAGGCCTGGCTCTTTTTTGTTGCAGTTTGGCCGGGGCTGGGTTTGAACTCGCCACCCTCGGTACATGGGGCTGGCGCCCTGCTCACTGAGCCACAGGTGCTGCCCAATGTTGAGGTCTGTTGACCAAAATATATTTTTTTCTTTTTTTATTGAATCATAGCTGTGTACATTAGTTCAATCATGGGGTACAGTGTGCGGGCTTCACATGCAATCTGAGATATTTTTATCAACCTGATTGACATAACATTCATGAGATTTTCTCATTTACTATGTGAAA
>CAUYON010075341.1:0-44329 GCA_963573935.1 Arctocebus calabarensis | reverse complement strand
GGGTTCGAATCCAGCCTGGGCCCGCCAACCAACAATGACGGCTGTAACCCAAACAAAAATAGCTAGGCGTTGTGGCGGACGCCTGTAGTCCCAGCTACTTGGGAGGTTGAGGCAGGAGACTCGCTTGAGCCCAGGAATTGGAGGTTGCTGTGAGCTGTAATGCCACGACACTCTACCCAGGGCAACAGCTTGAGGCTCTGTCTCAAAAAACAAATAAAATAAAATAAAAAGTTTGCAACTTGAAAGCCCAGCTCTTCCACTCACCAGCTATGAGACCTTTGGGAAGTACCTAACCCTTGTGAGTCTTATTTAGTTTCCTTATCAGTAAAATGAAGATCTTGGCAGTTGTCAGGATCAGACGGTGTAATATATGTCAAGTTATTAGCACAGAGCCTGGAGTTCAGTAAGCTTATTAAATGATCATTATATATTATTTTATTTTATTTTTTTGCAGTTCGGCTGAGGCTGAGTTTGAACCCGCCACCCTTGGTATATGGGGGTGGCACCCGATTGTTATTATCATTATTACTTACCAAGCTTGTATTGAGCATCTACTTTGTGCCTGCCACTGTGCCAATAGGAGACCCACTGGAGGAGCCAGAGCCCAGCAATTAATTTCACCTCCAGGCTCCATATATGCACAGACAAAAGAACTCAGCAGAAGCAAGAAGTCTGGCTTCAGAGCTAGAAGTACCATGAGAACAGAACCACCAAGAGCATACAGAGAACGTAGGGAGGACCACAGGACATGGGAAGGGGTTTGAACAAAACTTGCCTCCTCCTGGCCGGCAGAGGGCTGACTCTGTCAAGGTGCTGTTGGCAACACACCAGGTCTAGGGTGGTGAATTGTATCTGGCCTGAACTCAGCATGGTTTTCCTATTCGGTTTTGTCAGCAAAGAACTTGCTCAGAGTCATTTACAGAGTAAGCAGGCAAAGCTAATCCTTCAATTTGTATAGTTTAGGGGTGTGTATGTGTGTCTTTATTCTGGAAAACAAGAAACAAGTCCTGCCTCTGGACTGTTGGAAGAATTATATTCATGGTTACGTTGGCTGGGTGTGGTGGCACATGCCTGTAATCCTAGCACTCTGGGAGGCTGAGGTGGGTAGATTGCTTGATCTCACGAGTTCAAGACCAGCCTGAGCAAGAGTGAGACCCCGTCTCTACTAAAAATAGAAAAACTGAGGTGAGAGGATTGCTTGAGTTTGAGGTTGCTGTGAGCTATGATGCCATATCACTCTACCAAGGGCAACAGCTTGAGACTCTATCTCAAACAAAAAAAAAAAGATTTCCGTAGGCCACCTTAATACCAGAAAACCAGAGTTGACACCTCCAAGCCAAGACTGGGCAGATGTACTTTGAGCCCCACCAGGGCTTCTGGTGTTTCTTGTAAACATATAGAAGAAAAAAGCTATTTGTCAACAGCTGATGGATAAAATGGAGGCATGATGGCTGGAGCTGGAGCAGCCATTTTGGACCATGAGGCAAAAGGTGAATTTGGAGGATTTGGGAACAGCAAGATAGTAGCCTAGGTCCCTAATGACTGCAGTATCACCATACCAGCCTAGACTTAAGTGAGAGAAATAAATTTCTATCACATTTAGGCTCTTATTATTTTAGGTATCCATCACTCACAGCTTAAATTAATTCCAGCTGATATAGTAATAGAACTTGGATTTAGACATAGGCTTACTTGACCCTGAGACTACCCATATATCTCAAAGTGTAGATGGCCAACTACTTGAATAAGAATCAAGGGGTGGGGATCTTGTTTAAAATGCATGTTCCAGGGTACCACCTCAGCTCTGCTGAATTAGACTCTCCAGAGTTGGGACCTGGGAAGTTCTCTGTGGAACAAATTCCCCACCCAGAGAGTGTTTGAGAACACTGTGCTTCATGCTATTTCTTCTTGTAATTCTTATTTATTTATTTATTTTTTGAGACAGGGCCTCAAGCTGTCACCCTGGATAGATGCTGTGGCATCACAGCTCACAGCAACCTCCAATTCCTGGGCTCAAGTGAGTCTCTTGCCTCCACCTCCCAAGTAGCTGGGACTACAGGTGCCCGCCACAATGCCCGGTGATTTTTTGGTTGCAGCCCTCATTGTTGTTTGGCGGGCTGGGGCTGGATTCGAACCCACCAGTTCAGGTGTACGTGGCTGGTGCCTTAGCCCACTGAGCCACAGGCGCCGAGCCTATTTATTTATTTTTGAGATAGAGTCTCACTATGTCACCTTCAGTAGAATGCCATGGTGTCACAGCTCACAGCAACCTCAAATTCTTGGGCATAAGTGATTCTCTTGCCTTAGCCTCCTAAGTAGCTGGGACTATAGGCATCCACCACAACGCCCAGCTTTTTTTTTTTTTCTTGTAGTTGTCATTGTTTAGCAGGCCTGAACTGGGTTCAAACCCACTCGCCCCAGTGTATTTGCTCTGCGCACTAACCACTGAGTACAGGCACAAAACCTCTTGTAATTTTTAAGAAAATCAGGTCTTAAATTTTTTTTCTGAATTACTGAATTCTATTTTTTAATATTTTGGTTATGGAGTTTTTGCATCTATATTCATAAAGGATATAGTCTGTAGAAAAAAAAAGAGGCTCAGTGCCTGTGGCTCAAGCTGCTAAGGCGCCAGCCATGTACACCTGAGCTAGCAGGTTCAAATCCAGCCTAGGGTGACGAACAACAATGACGGCTGCAACCAAAAAATGGCCAGGCATTGTGGTGGGCGCCTGTAGTCCCAGCTACTTGGGAGGTAGAGGCAGGAGACTTGCTTGAGCCCAGGAATTGGAGGTTGCTGTGAGCTGTGATGCCACAGCATTCTATCCAGGGTGACAGCTTGAGGCTCTGTCTCAAAAAAAAAAGAAAATCAGAGTCCATTCTGATCCCATGGATGGAACTAATGCAGGCAGAACTTGAGAGGAGGCAGGGAGGGGTAGAAGATGGGGGTCAAGCACATAGGGCCTCAGGACATCTGTATTCATCCCCTGAGGCAGGAACTGAGGCAGCCCTGTCCCTGGAGGGTCCTGGCTGGTGTGGACCCCAGCATCCTCCACACCCATGCCCTGACACACAGCAGTTGCTCCAAAGCTTGCTGGGATCATCTGAGGCCCTGCAGCATATTGAGGCCCTTATAGAGCCTGTGACAAGCGCCAGGAGACAAAACTCAGCTCAGGAGCCAGGATTTTAGTGTGAAGCTGTGCCTCTTCTGCCAGCCACTGTTCTTGTTTTAAAAAACAGTTCATGCCTTTGGTGGGCCCTGGGGAGATGGAAAGCCTGACATGTGGCCCCTGGGGACCATGTGATGAGAGCTGAGTGCTGTCTGACCTTGCCACGAAGCCAGCAGCCTCTGTCCTCCAAGGGGAGAGGGCACACATGGGCCAGGCTGAGCACAGGTGTGTCCTGAAGCCTAGGAGCTGCAGGGCAGGTGGCTCCTTCCCCAGAGTCCCTCCTTGGACTTCCTAGCTGACCCTTGCCTCCACCCACACCCTACGACCAGTCCATCCTTGCACCTGTGCCATGCAGAGAGCCCCGGAGAATGCTAGCAGCATCACCGGAGGAGGACCGTCAGGCAGAATCACTAACAGGCACCCGAAGCCTCATGGAGCAGAGGGAGGGCTCCCCATCATGTTCTCCCTTTTCAGAGGCGGGATTGAGAATGACCTTGGGGGAAGGACCATGGGCATTTTGTGCTCAAATGCTGAGCAGTCTGAACTGAACTGTCAGCGTGTAGGAGTGCGGGGCTCCCCAGGGCTCGCTGCCCCACCCCACCCTCCTCCTGTGGGAAGCTGAGCTCATGCACTGCCCCTCCTTCAGGGACAGAGAGCTGCTGGTCCCAGCTTGCTAGTTGCCAGGCAACCCAAGATGAGCCTTCGAGGTCATTCCTGAGTGACTCTGAGCTCTTTCCACAGCATGTGAACAGATGGTCCCTCAGCAGTCAGCCCCAAATCTGTGGCTGAGGCTCTGCTGCATGTCCCCAGTGGGACCCAGGAGAGACCCTCCCAAGGCCTGCAACAGCACAGGATGGGGTCTATTCTGAATGGAGGGAGAGGTGGCCAGAGGTGGGGCTTTGCAGTGACCCTGGGCAGTGGCTGGTGGTCTTGCCAGGTGGGAAGGGCCTTGGAAGGAGGGAGACGGGAGGGTTGGTGACAAGGCACTGGGTTAGTGCTACATGGCTGGGCTCTAGATGGGCCCAGTTGAGAGAGAATGTTCTTCCTAAGTTACTATTCACCAAAGCTCCCCACCTCCCAAAGGGTCTCCTTACAGTCAGGTGACATCTGTGGGCATAACCATCATCCTTTTCTATATTATTAGGACCTGGGCAAAATTCGAGAAGATATGCCAACCACACCTAGGCCTTACTTTTGATACTTCCATTTGCAATGGGACATGCATTTTAGAACAAGAGATACATACAGACCTTAGATACAGAGCTAGAGTTTCGCCTGGGCCATTATCCTGCACTAAAAATGTCAAACGACAACAGACCATTATTCCCTGGGGACAGAATTGGTTGTGACTCTCCCCCATTTGAGGCAGTGTCAGCATGACATCTCAGCATGACATTCTTACCTTATTTGAGGCACACGGAGCTTAATTTTCTAATAGAAAAGTTAAACAGGCTGTTCGGGTGGCTCAGCCTATAATCTTAGCACTCTGGGAGGTGGTGGTGGGAGGATTTCTGGAGCTTAGGAGTTCGAGAACAACTTGAGCAAGAGAGACCTCCATCTTTACTAAATATAGAAACAATTAGCCGGGTGATGGACTTGGCGGGCGCCTGTAGTCTCAAGCTACTCAGGACGCTGAGACAGGAGGATCATTTGAATCCAGGGAGTTTAAGGTTGTTGTGAACTAGGCTACTCCCCTCCCCCGTGCACCCCTGCAGTCTAGCCTGGAGTAACAGTGTACGACTCTGTCTCAAATAAATAAATTAATTAAATAAAGAAATACTAAATAGCAAGCCAGCATTTTTTTTTTCCAGGACAAGGACAAATTCCCTTAGGAATTTTGCAAACATCACATGTTCTCTCTCTCCTTGTTGCAATATGTATAATTTATCTCCTGGTATAACCTGATTAATAGTCACAGTTTGTTAATTCCATCTGCTTCCCAAGAGGAGGACAAATTGTTACACAGAGACGTCCCGAGTTCTGAAAGTCTCCTATAAGCCTCAGCCGGTCAAGTGTCAATGGGCCCGTGAACAAAATAGCCATGGAGGCGGACAGGGAGGTTCAGCCCGGCCTCTGCAGTGGGCACTGCCTCCCACTGAAGCCAACCTGGTTCCCATCACCTCTGTGTGGTCACAACTGTGCCCTTGCGGCTCAGCCAGCCGTGTAGAGACTGCCTCGTACAGAAGCACCTTCGCAGAGGAGCCGTGATTTGTGCCCCTGCGCCTCCACTCATGAACTTACTGAATGTCCCTGGTCAGTGTCATGCGTGACACTGCCTTCCACCGAGAGGCTGGCATTTTGTGAAGACTGTGAAGATGTACAACAGTAGGCCGGTGCCCAGAGAGTCCACAGGTCTCCCCTGGTACCCATGACCAGGATGAGGTCTCACAGCATGGTGGGACGCCCTCCTGCTGCGCTGTAGGGAGTGTCACGTGCTTGGCACTGTGACAACGGGAGATGCTGCTGCTTCTCCTGGAGTCAGAGCCCTTGAGTCTGAGAGGCAGTGAGAGAGGAGGGAGTGTCATATACTTAGTCCCCAGGGGAGGACAGGGGCCATCCAGAGGTGCAAAAATGATTGCTCTGATGTGGCAGCTGGGACTATCACGGCAGCCGCGAAAACAGACAAGAGAGTGCCTTGTGCGTTGGCTGAGGTGTGGACCCTGAGTGCCAAAAGGAGCTGGAGGCTGCCACGAAGCAGGAACAGGGAGGAATCTGGAGAGAGCCCAGGGAGGGGCAGCCTCAACCAAGATGTGTCCTTATTCTTCCATGCCCGGTAGTAAAGTCTCGGGAGGATTTTCACTTGATACGGGCAAAAATACACCCAAGGGTTTGGTTCTTCATGAGCAAAGGTTTGTAACAGGAAGGAACCATCTAGCTATGGTGCTGACTATAGGCAAAAGGAATATAAACTAGGTCTTGCCCAAGAGAAATGCTGCCCCCAGGGCGCCAACAGGATTGGAGACCCCTTGTCGTGGCCTGTGGAGGGGCCGGACTGGCACAGTCAGGGGA
Source organism: Arctocebus calabarensis (assembly GCA_963573935.1). Lineage (NCBI taxonomy): Eukaryota > Metazoa > Chordata > Mammalia > Primates > Lorisidae > Arctocebus > Arctocebus calabarensis. Next base: position 38,153 of record CAUYON010075341.1, on the reverse strand, counting down.
GCCTGGCCAGGCGGGTCCAGCTCCTCCTGGGTCACTGGTGACTCTGTCCTTCCAGCGTCTCCTCCCTCCTCCAGCCCCCAGTGCCCAGCTCTCTCTTCCTGAAGAAAAGACAAAGCCACTGGCCCTAGGTTTCTTCTCTCCAGAAACCCAACTCCTTTATGGAGGAAGCACCACAGCACATTTGCAAAGTGGTAGGTAGTTCGGTGTCAGGACTCCTGGATCCTAATCCCAGTACTAGGAGTCTGCGGGGTGTGCGTGCGTGCGTGCGTGTGTGTATGCGCGCACACAGGCGCACATGCAAGCTACAAAGCCTTTGTCCTTAGTTTCCTCCACTATAAAGGGGGGAAAACAGTATCTAACTCTTGTACGTTGTTGTCAAAATTGAATGTAGAACTAAAACCATAAAGCTTCTAGAAGAAAACAAGAAAAAAGCTTAGCAATCTGGAGGTAGGCAAAGATTTCTTAGACTGGACATGGAACCATTTCTTCTATCATTAAGAAATGATAGACTTCATCATAATTTAAAACTTCTGCTCATCAAAAGTCATGAGTAGGCTCAGCACCTGTGGCTCAGTGGGCTAAGGCGCCAGCCACATACACCTGAGCTGGCGGGTTCGAATCCAGCCCGGACCCGCCAAACAACAATGATGGCTGCAACCAAAAAAAAAAAATGGCGTTGTGGCGGGCGCCTGTAGTCCCAGCTACTTGGGAGGCAGAGGCAGGAGACTCGCTTGAGCCCAGGAATTGGAGGTTGCTGTGAGCTGTGATGCCACAGCACTCTATCCAGAGTGACAGTTTGAGGCTCTGTCTCAAAAAAAAAAAAAAAAAAGCGAGTTTCAGGATAGTAAGTATTGTGTGATCCTGTACATACACACACCAAACTATTCGTGTGTGTTGTGTGTATATCTGTAAAGGCATAAAAGCAACTTAAAGAAAACATTCCAAGCCATGGTTAGGTAACTCTGAAACTGAAGGTGAGGGGAAATAATTTATTTTTACTTTTAAATATATATTTCTCTATTTTTCTGTTTTATAAGTGTATATTACTTCTGTAATATAAAACAAAGAAATTAAAATAATTTTAAAAAAAGAATACCAATTTCCTTTGGTTCCGCTGCACCCTGGTCAGGCAAGAATTGCATCTGAGCACAGGGCTTGATGGAAGAGGTGCTGAGTGGAGTGAAAGATGGGTAGAAGGTGAGGTGAAGGGACCAGCGGATAGACTGATAGATGGAAGGGCAGCTAGACGGATGGATGGACAGATGGATAGATGGGTATATTAGTGGGTAGACAAATGGATGGATAGATTGGCAGATAGATAGGTTAGTGGATGGATGGATGGGTGGATGAATGGATGGAAGGATAGATAAGTGGACTGATGAATGGATGGATGAATGGATGAATGGAATATAAATACTCAATCTGTTAGCAATTGGGAACAACTGGGAAACTTTGCGCCATCTCAAAGTCCCGGGAGACGGAAGAAAAGTGTTGGGAAATTGATATTTGTAACATTCTGAAAAAAGGGACATTATTCAGCTATTGCTTACAAAGCGCTCAGTGAATACAAGCACTGTGGAGATCTTTTCTGACATGATCTCATTTAATCTTCCTGAAAATCCTATGAGGCAGGTGCTGTAAAGAGGTCCATTTCACAGGTGAGGATGCAGACACAGGTGAAGCCACCTGGACAAGGTCACACAGCAAAGTAAGAGCAAAATTGGGCTGCCACTGAGATCTGGCAGATCCTACAGTTCCCAGTATGACCAGCACTCTTGCCATTTACCTCTGGGTCTGTGTAGATTTCTGGGTCTCTCTGGGGACTCAGAAAAGGGAAGAGGAGGAGGCGGTCGCCACGTCGCAGGTTGAATTCTCGCCCATCTGCCATGACCATGGTCAGGTCCACCACGACCTCACGAGTGATGAAGGGTGCAGCTGTGAGCCTGAGACTCTCACTCAGCACACTGTCTAGATGGGGTGGGTGCAGGGAAGGGTCAGCAGGCTGTCCCCTCACCCACTCGAATGCCACCGCAGCTCTCATTTTAGAGGGAAGATGAAGAGGCTCAGAGAGGATGTGTGCCTTGCCCATAGTCACACAGCAAAGGGAAAAAGGTCAGATGATGAGATATGACCTCTGTTATCCCTCTGAGATCCTTGACTATGAGGGGATCTGGGGATGACTCTAAGAGAAGCTGTGAAGGAAGGTGGAAGGTAGGCAAATAGCAGAAGGCCGGTGAGACTGGGCTTCTCAGTATCTGTTTCTGCCTGCCCAGCACATATTCCCCTGGTTTTCCTCTGGGATCCACCCCCTCCTACTTTCAGGGGTTGGACTGTTGATTCTACTCTCAAGTCCTGGGATTGGGCTGTGATTGGCCAATCAGAGCATCCCTCTGAGCCCTGTGATTGGTTCAGGATGGGCATGTGATCCCCAGCGTGCCAATGAGATACAGTCCTGAAACTTTTGCTGGGGCTGTTGTAAAAGGGGCACACTCCCACCCCCAAGAGCAAGTCAGCTTTGAGCTGCTGGCAGCCAACTTGCCAGGCCAAGACTGGAGCCATCCCAGTGGGAAACAGACCTGAGAGATGGAGAGGGACTGAGTAGTCCTGGTGACACTGTTAAAACACCTGGAGTCATCTGTGTTTGAAACCAGTATCTCTGGACTTTTTAGTTCCCTCCCCCAAATAAAATCCCCTTTCCACTTCAGGCAATTTAAGTTAGGTTTTTCTGTCACTTGCTACTGAAAATTTTCTAATGACACCGTAAGTCTTAGGCAGCTGAGACTGAAGCATGGAGACACCAGGTTTACAAAGATAGGAGGCTCAGGGAAACCCTGGGTCAGACGACATTGAAGGACCCTAAAGGATAGGAACCCATGTTAGGGAGGGCTTTGGGGGAGCCCAGGATGACCCAGTCTTCGAGGCTATCTTGGAGGGTCTGACTACCTCACCGAGCACAGGAGTGCTGTCCAGAACCTTCTGTGGAAGGGTGGCCATCTGGGAGGCAGGCTGCTCTGCCTGCCAGAGGATATGCTCGAGCTCTCCACGGACAGCAGCCAGGGCCTCTGGATTCTTGAAAAGGAAGAGCAGGAGCCAGAAGGCGGCAGGGCCCATGTTCCCCTGCAAGGAGAAGGAGCCCCTGTTATACCACCAAGAGGACAGAGCTGACCGGTCCACGCCGTGACACAGCCTGGTCAAGGCATAGAAATCAGCAGGCCTAGGTTCCCTCCCCTGACAAACATACGGCCAGAGCCTGCCTTCAGCCTCAGGACATGGCCAAAACCTGCTTTGCACCTGCTTTTCCCACCCCAGAGGCAGGGTGTTTCCCCTGCCCCTTGAATTTGGGCTGAGTCATGGACTTGCTTTGGCAGATAGAATGAGCCGAAATTGACAGACCAACAGTTCTCAGCGTAGGCCCCAAGGGCCAGACCCACAGACCTCAGTTAAACAAATGCTTATTGTGGTAGGTCACTGAATTTTTGTGGATGTCTGTTATACAACAATTGCCAACTGATAACCAAAAGATATGCTTCCCAATATGATCATTCTCATTTTAGTTTGAGATGCAGTATTTCCTTACATGCTTCATAAGTTAAAATTCTATCAGTCACTGGAAGAATAAATGTGTGTGTTACATGTGCATAAAGTACATAACAAAACCTATAAAGTACACAGTACATGTGTACAATAAAATCACTCATGACTGTGAAAGCCATAAATTTCTTTTCTATCTTTCTTTTTTTTTGAGACAGTCTCATTACGTTGCCCTTGGTAGAGTGCCATGGCGTCACAGCTCACAGCAACCTCAAACTCTTTGACTTAAGTGATTCTCTTGCCTCAGCCTCCCAAGTAGCTGGGATTACAGGCACCCGCCACAACACTGGCTATTTTTGTTGTTGTTGCAGTTGTCATTGTTGTTTGGAGGCCCAAGCCAGCTTTGAACCTGCCAGCCCCGATGTATGTGGTCGGTGCCCTAGCCACTGAGCTATAGACGCTGAGCCCCATTAATTTCTTGAATAATTTTTTTTTTCAGACAGGGTCTCACTCTGTTGCCGATGCTGGAGTACCCTGATATAATCATAGCTCATTGTAGCCTTGAACTCCTAGGCTCAAGGGATCTTCCTGCCTTAGTCTTCTGACAGGCACCTACCACCATGACTGACTAATTTTTTCATTTTTTTGTGGAGACAAAGTCTGTCTATGTTGCCTAGGCTGGTCTCTGAACTCCTGGCTTCAAGTGATCCTCTCACCTTGGTCTTCCAGAGTACTGGCATTATAGTTGTAAGCCACAATACGTAGCCTGAACAAAAATTATTTAAGGGGCACTCATAGCTCAGTGGGTAGGGCACCAGCCACATACACCAAGGCTGGTGGGTTCGAACCCAGCCTGGGTCAGCTAAAACAACAATGATAACTGCAATAAGAAAATAGCCGGGCTTTTTGGTGGGCTCCTGTAGTCCTAGCTACTTGGCAGGCTGAGGCAAGAGAATTGCCAAGAATTTGAGGTTGCTGGGAGCACTCTACCCAGGGCAACAGCTTGAGACTCTGCTTTATAAAAAAAAAAAAAGAAAGAAAAATTATGTAAAACTTCCCAGTAAGGGGCTGGGCAGGGTGGCTCCACCTGTAATCCCAGCACTCTGGGAGGTCGAGGTGGATGGATTGCTTGGGCTCCGGAGTTCCAGACCAGCCTCAGCAAGAGCAAATCCCCATCTCTAGAGAAACAGCCAGGCATTGTGGCAGGTCCCAGTCACTCAGGAAGCTGAGGCAAGAGGATCACATGAGCCCAGGAGTTTGAGGTTGCTGTAAGCTATGAGGTCACGGCACTCTACCCAGGGAGAAAGTGAGACTCTGTCCCCAAAACCAAACCAAACCAAAAAATCTTCCCGATAGATAAACAATTAGGAAAATAGATGGAATTTCTTGTTCCAAGGCTTTGGCTTTGGCCTTGCCTGAAAACTTTCATACACATTGTGCCTCGGCCATTCAGCACACGGCTGAAATGTATACAGGGCTGCTTTACGGACCCAGACATGAATGGAATAGCCAATTAACCTTGATTTGGGAGATTTTTTGTCTACCATAAACATCCTATTCAATCATAATAATGGAATATTAAATCATCATTAAATATCTTATTTACCCAATCATGGGGAAACATGATTCATTACAGACATAATTGCACGTCAGCAAAAGCACATATGCACAAGGATATTTATTGCAGTGCTGATGTAAGAGCAAAAAACTGGAAACAGACTCAGCATCTATCAATAGGAGACCAATGGGATAAATGACGATCCGCCCACAGGATGATGATACAGGAGTCATAAAGAAGCTGGTTCTGTGTGCACTGATACGGGACCGCGGCCAAGAGCACGGAAGCACACAGACAGCACGGCGCAGGGCGGGGTGCGCGCTGCCATCGTGTTTGTTTAAAGAACATACACGGAGCAGCAAGGACCATCGCTAAGGCTTGCTGCAGGAACAGAAGCCGGGAGGCCCGGAGGACAGGAGTGGAGACAGACTTTCCTCGCGTACGTCCTTTTCAACTGCTCAGATTTCTTAAATGGATACACTAGTGAAACAGAAGGATCTGAATGGTTTCTATAGTGATCTCGGTGACGTGAGAAATGCTCATGGTAAATTTGAAAGCAAACAGAAAGTTAAATTAAAAGAATGGCATGATCTTAACCAGGGAAGAAAAACACACAGGAAAAGGCGATGAGGAAATGCACCAGAGCTTCAGTGAGAGCGAGACGGGTTTCTCCCTGCCTCTTTCTTGGGCACCACCCGCCCTCGTTCAGTGTTTCCCTCAAGAGGGCCCTGCTATCAGGCCTTTCACTGAAAAGGAAAACGAACTGCTCCCTGGCCACTACCACTGCCCATCTGCGTCCCTTTGGCTCAGGATGAGGCTCCGAGGCAGCCTGGGAGGTTGGTGGGAAAGGTCATCCTGGGCTGAGACCAAGCAGAGGTGGTTCAAATCCCACTGTCTGCAACTCTGGACAGGTCTCTTTCCTCTGTCTCAGAACCTTCTGCAGGAAAACGTGGATAACAGAGCCCACTCCTGGGCTTTCCACAGGGTCCGCTGAGACCAGGGGACATGCTCAGAAGTGGTTGCCCCTCTTCCTGGCCCCTCTTGAGAACATGCGAGGGCCTCAAGACCTCCAGTACTGCAGGTCCAGCTGACACAGCAAGGCTGCCTGCCGTCCATCACTTAAGTAGCCTGGGGAATGTGGGCCATCAAGAATTCAGCATGGGGCTAGCTCAGCTCCAAGGCCACTTTACCTTGCCCCATGGCCAGATAGGGGCCACCACTCATTAGTCCTCCAACAAGAGTCAAACACTCAGGCACTTGGTTATCTCTGCTGGTGGGAAAAAGCTGTGGCAAGTCAGGGAGGGGACCGAGACCACCTTCCACTGACTGCACAGATTTATGCGCCTGTGAGCCCACGCTATGCCCACACAGCCATGAACGATCCCGGATTCACCAGCCTGGAGGCTGAGCTTTCTCCCCTGGGGCCCTGCCTCAGTTTACCTAGGAGGACGCTTCCCCTCTGGCCTCATTCTCTGCCACTGCAGCCAGTCGGTGACCCAGCAGCGCATGCCCTGTTGCACCTGTGCTGAGAATGGAACCCTGCACCGGCCTGTGTTGGGCGGTGCTCCCTCCGCTGTCCTCCCCCCCCCCCGCTGCTCCTCACCTGTCCCGCCCTCCTAAGTGGGGAGCTGCAGGCCTGGTCCCCTCCTCCCGCACCCTGGCACCCAGGATCTCGTCCAGTCCAGGGGTCTCTGTGCTGATGACTCCAGACTCTTCTCCAGGTGCCCCGTCTCCATCCGCAGCTCAGCACACCCAGGGCTGGATGCCCGCTTTCTCCCCCGAGCTGGCTCTTCCAGCCATCCTCCTGGCTCACCGCACCTCCGTCCTTCCTGTGGTTCGGGCCCACACCAGAGTCACCCTCGACACCTCTCCCAGTGTCCAACAGTAAATCCTGAAGGCCCTATCTTGAAGTGTCCAGAATCCAACCTCCCCCTGCTGCTGCCACCCTGGTCAGGGCCTGTCCCCTCCTGCCTGGAAGTCGCAGTGGCCCCCTCCCTGCCCCACTTCCTCCCAGTATAGTCTACTCTCACCACTCTATCTGGAATAATCCTTCTAAAGCATGTTTTTTCTCTGCTCAGAGCCCTCAAAGGGTACCTGTCTCCTTTTTAGAAGCCAGAGCCCTGCCCCTGGCCCGAGGGCCCTGAGTGGCCTGGTCATCCTCCTCCTGGCCACATCACGTACCCCCACCTCAGGGCCTTTGCACCTGCTGCCCCGCCTGGGAGCCCTTGTTCTGTATATCTCCAGGGCTCACTCCCTCCCCTCCTCCAGTCTCTGCTCCAATGTCACCTTCTCAGTGAGGCCTCCCTTGAATGTCCCTCCCTACCCTTTCCCCATCTGCTTTCCTGCCTTCACAGAACTTCTCGCCTCTGACATGTTTTAGACGCTTACTTGTTGGTGAGTTGTCTGTCTTCTCCCACCAGAATACTAGCTTCCTAAGGGCGGGGATTTTGGTCTGTTCTGCTCACTGCTCTGTCCACAGCTTCTCGAATGGGGCCTGGAACACGGTGGGCCCATAAATATGTGCTGAGTATGTGTGTTACACCCTTGTTACCAGCCAGGCACCGTTACAGAATCCTGCACATACTGCTTCCTTTCATCCTCACAACCACGCCTTGAACAAGGTGCTGTCTCTCCATTTCACAGATGAGTAAACTGAGGTGCTAAAAGGTCAAGCACCTGACTCTCCAGGTCAGGGTTCAAATCCAAGCAGGTATGTCAGAGAAGCTGTGCCCGGAACCACTGGGCTGCACAGCCTCTCGGCTTTGCTCCTGAGGCGCCCACAGGGTTTCCCCACCTGCCTGAATTCTGGACTTTGCCAACAACTCACCCCCAGAGGACATCCTGGCCCCAACTCCTCCTGCCCAGTTCTCCTGGCCCCACCAAAGGCAATGTTCCCTGGACTTTCCCTGTCACTTAAGCCCTCCCCCTACCCCACCAGCATCCAGTTCTGCTGACAGAGGTCCTTTCTGCAAGGGGTTCCAGGGACAGTTTGGAACGCCAAGTTGCTTCTGCCCATAAATATGTTATTAGGCACTAATTGGGACCACCTGCTGATTAAACCCAGCCCCTACCCCTTGCCAGCCTCTGCCTGCAAGGACAGTTAATGGCTCTGAAACTAAAAATAAGTTGCAAGTCAATAGAAGAGGAACCAGAGACGTCAGCTTGGGCAATTGTCACTGCCCAAGTGGGCCCAAGAGAAAGGGGGACAGGTCGGGGTCACAACTGATGGCAAGAACCAGGCCTGGAGACCTGCAGCATCCAAGGCTACCCTCCTTCTCTCATGCCAACATCTGACCCAGTACCAAATCCATCCACTCTGTCCGCTCAAAGTTTCCAAAATCTACCCTCCCCTCCACTACCCCTACAGTCACCACCAGATTCTGCCACTTGTCTCCTTTGCTGCCCCTGCTTCTGCCCTTCTCCCCACAATCCTGTCTCTCTCCTCTGCTCAGAACTCTCCAAGGGCTCCCACCCCCACTGGAGAAAACCCCCAAGTCCTTACTCACTAGGACCTTCCAGGCCCTCCGTGGCCTCATCCCTTGTCTCACACCCTCTCTCTGCTTCAGCCACACATGACTCCTCTCTGCTGCCCAAACACTTGGCACGATCCAACCCCAGGCCCTTTGCATTTGCTATCCCATTCTTTGGAATACTTTACCCCCACATTTCTCCAAGTCCCTGAATCTAGCTTTCTTGTCATCCAGGACCCAGCTTATGACATGTCCCAGAGAGGCCTCCCTGACCACCCTGGGCACAATGAACCCCAGGGTCTTCCTCCTCACAGCCCTATTTTACATTCGGATATCAGCATCTAAAGTCACCTTATGCTTCCTTGATTATCTGCCCCCTGCCTCTACTCCTAACCAAAATGTAAGCACAAAGTAGGATCTTTGAGGTCTATGATGAACACTCAATGGACCTTTATTTTTTTACAAATGGGGTCTTGCTATGTTGCTCAGGCTGAGGTCCTCCTGCCTCAGCCTCTAGAATAACCAGGACTGCAGGGCCATAGCACTGCACCCAGATTCTCAAAGGAACTTTTAAATGATTCTTCAAAATAATTCATCCCACACTTCAAAAAATGTCAAGGTCATGAACAACAGTGAAAGACACAGAAACTGTGCCAGGTTAAAAAAGACCAAAGAAGCAGAAAAGTAAATGCAACGTGTGATCCTGGACTAGGGGCTGGACCAAGGTAAGCTATAAAGGACAATCATTGGGACAGGTGGCAAAACTGGAATATGGACTATTTACTGGGTAATGATCGTGTATCTGGGCCGATCATCCTGAATTTGGTTACTATACTGTGGTCACGCTAGAGATGCTCCTGCTCCTAGGGGGAGATGCACACGCAAGTAATTAGGGGTAAAGGGTCACAACAATCTGTAACAACTTATTTGCCAACGATTTCAACAAAGTAATGCCAATAGGGGAGAGAGAGAAAGAGAGAATGTTGTAAACTGTTAAAAATCGGGGAATCAAGGGGAAGTGGATATAGGAGTTCATTAAACCATTTATGAAATTTTTCTGTAAGTCTGACATTTTTTTTCCAAATTAAGAAAAAGAGAATCTGAATGGCCGAGCCTGTTCACAATGCCATCTGGCAGTAAAGGAAGTCAGGGGTGAAGAAGAGAGCTGGATGCCTACACACACGCAGAACTGCACGCCGACATGCACGTGCATAAAGTCATTGCACACACGCACACCACCGCACACACTCCCACACATACCCACCGAATGTACACCCACACGTGTGCCTGACAGCACATGCACAACCACGCCTGCCCACCTGCACACACCCACTCGCACGCCCATGCCCACCTGTGTGGCCCAGAGCTGCAGCACCAAGGCTCGCGCCTTCATCTCCTCCGACACGCCCATTTCCTCCAGGTGCAGCAGGTAGCTCTCCAGCCACTTGCTCTGGTGGGCCCGCGTGGCCAGCCTGCCTGGTGACAGAAGCTTCCACAGGCGACTTTTGATGCTGCACGCGAGGTCTTTATCCCCTGTAGGGACAGAGCACATGGGGGAAGGCGGGGAGGGGAGGTGTTACAGATCCCTCTCCCCTCCCTGCATGACCACCCAGTCCTGACCTCCCATGAGGCCAAGGGTCTTTGGGTGTCACTACATGGGAGTGGAGAGTTCCTGTTGGAAAGGTGCTACAGAGACAGGCCCCTAGCGGGAAGCTGGCCTATTACCAGTCTCACTCCATAGAAAGCAAATGGCTTTGTCTCTGGCAGGCAGGAGCCGTGTCTGTTTTATTCACCTCTAGTCCCCAGCATCTGGCCCATAGCAGGTGGTCGATAAGTATGTGCTACCTGAATGAACAGCAGGGGAAGGGGCATTGAAAACTGAGCAGCTCTCCCCCTTCCTGGGCCTGGTACCAGCCCATGTGCCTGAGGGGCTGGTCTGAGCAGGCTCAGGACAGCCAGCCACAGCAGGACATCAGGAAAGACCTCCCTGGCCACCCCAAGGGGCAGGCTGCCCTGGGGTCTGTAGACTCAACAAAAAGCAGGTAAAATAAATGAGAGCGAAGGGCCAGGGAGGTGCCCACTCAGCCCACTGGCCACAGAGAAACCCACCTAGCCTACCACACCAGAGGGCCTGTGCTGCCAAAGGAGGCGAAATCTAGATGTTTGTGTGGAATCTTCGGATGTTTTTTAAGGTTAACATCTAAGTAGGTTTTTCATCATAGTGCATCTCTGAAGGTCAGCTTCGGTGCACGGGTCACCAGCTTGCAATCACCCCGTGAAATAAACAATGGTGCTTTCATGCTCTGGGAAACCACACAGCGATGAAGACAATGAGGAATGAGCATCTTCCCACATGGGGTGGAGCAAGGGGTGGAGCCGGCACTGCTGAACCATATGGCTTATGCTTGTATATTGTTTTAAAGCTCCCAGGCAGGCTCGGTGCCTGTGGCTCAACGGGCTAAGGCGCCAGCCATGTACAACTGAGCTGGTGGGTTCGAATCCAGCCCAGGCCCACCAAACAACAATGATGGCTGCAACAACAACAACAAAAAAATGGCCAGGCGTTGTGGTGGGTGCCTATAGTCCCAGCTACTTGGGAGGTGGAGGCAGGAGACTCCCTTGAGCCCAGGAATTGGAGGGTGCTGTGAGCTGTGATGCCACAGCACGCTGTCCAGGGTGACAGCTTGAGGCTCTGTCTCAAAAAAAAAAAAAAAGCTCCAAGGCAATGCTGTATTTACATATATATGCAAATATGTGTATTTTTTCCTCTTCATTTTTCTTTTTGTTTATTGCATTTAATATAAAATTGACCATTACATATGCGGTTTGCATTCTATTTCTTCAGGAACCACTGTCTCAGAAGGATAACACCAAACTGATAGCAATGATTACCTTGAGGATAAATCTAGGGGGAATGTAATAAAAAAAAAAAAGAATTTTCTTTTTCTGTAAGATGTGAATTTTTTTATGGAATTTTTTTTTTTTTTGCAGTTTTTTGGCCAGGGCTGGGTTTGAACCCGCCACTTCTGGCATATGGGGCCAGTTCCTTCCTCCTTTGAGCCACAAGCACTAGATTTGATTTTTTTTTTAAAAGAAAAGAATTAAGGAAGCCCAGTTAAGGACCCACACCCTAAGCAGAGTGCCTGACCTTAAACGAGTCACCTCTCCTCTCAGCACCTCAGTTTTCTCACCTGTACTCTGGGGTAATAAGAGGACCGACCACATAGAGTTATGTATGGATTGAATGCATTAACTCCTAAAGCACAGGGAGGGAAGCCTGGCACAGACTTGATGAATGTTAGCTATGTTATCAAATAACAAAACATAATGAATGTTAGCAAATTGTTAATCCAAGGTAAATGTGTTCACATACTACTTCCATAATTAAGAAATAATAATAAACAGTGGTTACGGCACCAGCCACATACACCGAAGGTGGTGGGTTCGAACCCGGCCCGGGCCAGCTAACCAACTGCAACAAAAAAATAGCCAGGTCTTGTGTCAGGCGCCGGTAGTCCAAGCTACTTGGGAGGCTGAGGCAAGAGAATCGCTTAAGCCCAAGAGTTGGAGGTTGCTGTGAGCTGTGACATCGTGGAACTCTATCAAGGGCAACATAGTGAGACTCTGTCTCAAAAAAAAAAAAAAAAGCACAAAGTTTGAAGCCAGAGAGATCCAGATTGAAATCCCAGTTTTGCTCTTCCTAGCAGGATGATCTTGAACAAATCTCTTTGAATCTCTGAGCCTTGATGTACCCCATCTGTGAAATGGGGACAACCTAGCTCATCAGAGCTTTAGGAAGAGTGAAAAAATCAAACACAGAACATGCTTGGTACTGGTAGGAGTTTGGCAAATAGTGCTTGCTACATTCTTGCCGTTATTATATGGTATGATTTCTCAGCATGAATCAGAGATACCAGGCCCACCCACGTGACTTGTAGCCTGGAGATACAAAAATCAGGTTTAAATCCCAGACCCCTCATGCTGTGTGGCCTTGCCTGGGCCTGCATCTCCCCATCCATAAAATGAAGGCCCTGGCTTAAGTACTTCTCAAATTTTTCCTTGAAAACGCCTATGGGCTCTCAAGACCTTTAAAATGCCTTAAGAGTTTTGGATCAGACTGTGATTCTTTGATATATGAATGCCTTGTCCCCCAAAACATTATTCAAATAAAACAGCCCCCCAAAACAATCCAGTAAAATATGAATGTTCCAGAAGGAAGAACTATCCTCAGCTTGGGGCTGTATTTAACTGTTCCCTGCCCCAACTCCCTTCTGTATGAGAAGCACCAGACTGAATAGTCTATGGGTCCCCAAAGTGTCAATTTTTTTTTTGAGACAGAGTCCTACTCTGTCACCCTGGGTAGAGTTCCATGGCATCATAGCTCACAGCAACCTCAAACTATTGGACTTAAGAGATCCTCTTGTCTCACCTAGAGTAGAGGGAACTACAGGTGCCCGCCACAATGTCCAGCTAGGTTTTCTATTTTGGGTAGAGATGGGGTCTTGCTCAGGCTGGTCTCGAAATTCTGAGCTCAAACAATCTGCCTCCCTCAACCCCTCAGAGTGCTAAGATTGCAAGCAAGAGCCACTATGCCTGGCCAGTTTTCTTTTAAAATACGTTTATATTTTTAAAAGTAAAAGATGAATAATGCACCTACGTGGTAAAAAAAAAAAAATCAATAATAATAATAAGAAGAAAACGAATCTCTAAGAGTTCAAATAGGCATTGCAAAGGTAGTTTTCAATCTGCCCCATTTCAGCCTTCCCAAAGGTAAAAATCTACACATATTCCCACATTTCAGTAAATATATTAATGGTGGCATGCTAAACCTGCTGTTTTGCACCTGGCTTCTTTTTTGTAACAGTGGATTTCATCTCCCATTCTGTTTTACCGTTGCATAGCTTGCCCTTACGTGAATGCATAGTTTATTTAATCCACCTCTACAGGTAGACATTTAAATTGTTTCTGGCACTTGCTTTTGCAAGCATTGTGACAATTGCGTGGATCTGCAGCCATGGGGAAGTCTGTCTACAGGATAAATTCCTACAAGTGGAAGTACAGAATCAAAAGTTGCTTTGTATATTTTGGTAGATTCTGCAGAAGAGGCCGAGCAGCTTCACAAATTTCCCCACAACATCAGAGAGCCACTCTGCCCACAGGCCAACCAATATCAAAAACTGTCCTCCAACATCACCACCTGCTGGCCACATTGGGGAATGCAGTCTCCCTACACCCAAGCCAGAGCAGCTCCCAGAATGATGGAGGGTCCTTCTGCATTTATCTGACTCTCCTGGAGCTCCTGTACAGAGGAATAGGCAATAGAGAAACCTACTTTTTCCTGGAGACACAGTCAGTGCAAGGATGTGGCAGGTGCCTTTACGTACAGGATTTTGCAATCAAACAGACAGACCAAGTTTCCATTTTGCTGGCTCTGCCACCTACTAGCTGCGTGTCTATAGCAAGAGAGTGATCTCACCTCTCTGAGCCTCAGTTTCCCATGTGCAAAGTGAGGATGGGTATACCAATCTCCCAGCATTGATGTGAGGAGTCAATAAAATAATAAACAGCCTCTTAGAAGTTACACAGCTCACAAAGAGGAAATGCAGATGGCTACTGAAACATACAAAGACGTTTCATCACAGTAGCCAGCCAGATGCCCCATTTTGCCCATCAGATTGACAAGGAGTTAAAGGCTGACAAAGCACATAGACAAAGTTGTGGAAAAATGCAAATTGAAATAAGTTATTTGCCTCTGCCCATCAGATTGGCAAACCAGTAGAAAAACAGACAACATCTGGTGGGGCGGGCTTTTCCCCTGGGCAGACACTTGATTGCTCTGTGGTTTTAGAAATGATGTAGAGGAAGCTGATAAAAATTTTAATGTGTATAGCCTTTGACCCCTCCAAACCCACTTCTAAGACACTGTCAAAGAGAAATAAAATCACCAGATGGTACAACAGATACAAGGACAATTTTTAAAAAATTAAGGAAGGCAAGCAGACAGAAAGAAAGAAAAAGAGAAAGAAAATAAACAGGTATCCATAAGAGGGAGATAGTTAACTAGATCCTAGAATAGGCATGTAAGAGCTAGAAAGATGTCTGTATTTTTATCTTATTTTATTTTATTTTTTTGTAGTAGAGACAGAGTCTCACTTTATTACCCTTGGTAGTTTTTATTTTATTTTTGAGACAGGGTCTCCCTCTGTTACCTGGGCTAGAGTACTACAGTGTCAAACTCAAAACTCCTAGGCTCAAGCAATCCTCCTGCCTCAGCCTCCCAAGAAGCTGTGACTACAGGCATATACCACCATGCTTGGCTGATTTTTCTACTTTTTGTAGAGACAGAGTTTTACTCTTGCACTCACAGGTCCTGACCTCCTGCCCTCAAGCAATCTTCCCACCTCAACCTCCCAAACTGCTGGGATTTTTTTTTTTCTTTTTGTAGAAACAGAGTCTCACCTTACCACCCTCAGTAGAGTGCTGTGGCATCTCACAGCTAACGGCAAGTAGCTGGGACTACAGGCGCCCACCCCAATGCCTGGCTATTTTCCTGTTTTGCAGTTCTGCCGAGGCCAGGTTTGAACCCACCACCTTCAGTATATGGGGCAAGCAACCTACTCGATGAGCCACAGGCGCCGCCCAACTGATGGGATTTTTAAAAGCAAATCAGATCTTAAAACAAGAAAAGGAACATACATGCAGAAAGATTCTCAGGCCCCACTCCAGATGTGCTAAATCAGAATTTTCACCAGGAACTCGAGGTCTGGTCCAAGCCCTACCTCCTCCTCATTGTGCTCATGAACACCCCCAGTGACAGGGATCTCTTCTTCTCATGTTGCCCCTAATCCTTCACCTTGAGCTTGGACTTCCCCAAGTCTTTCCATCCTCCTTACTGCCCACTGGGACCCTCATGGTGCTCACCCGCTGGCAGGGAGCCACGAGCCAGTTTGGGGAGCAGCAGGTCGAGCTGGCGGAAGGTGTGGAAGACCTCAGCTGAGTGGACACGGTCCTGGGCCTGGCTCTCATGGGTGCGTGGCAGAGCCTCAATTCCATAGAGAGTCAGGTAGCCGGCCCTGGCGGTGACAAACAGCAGGTCAGAGGTCCTCCTTGGATACTCACAGCCAAACTTACCCGTGGCAGCTTCTCTTCATTCAGGCACCTGTCAAGCACGAGTCCTCCTGTGTGGCGGGGGCTGTTCTGGGGGCACTGGGAGTCCGCAGTGAATAAGACATACAAAACTTCCTGTCTCCAAGAAGCTGACACCGGAGCCCGGGGAGACAGACCACAGGCAAAAGAAATGAGTAAAGCAAGTAACATGTAGCTGGTGTCCAGTGGCACCGTCACACAGAGCTGGGCAGCAGGCTGGGGAGGGTCGGGGCTGCAGTGTCAGACATGTGGAAAGGAAGGGGCTTGCATCAAGCTGACTCCTGAGGGATGAGGAGGAGCCATGGACCAGCTGAGGGAGGGTTCGAGGCAGAGTGAACAGCTAGTGCAAGTATCCTGGGGTGCAAGGGAGTAAGTGTTGAGGAGCAGTGAGGAGGCTGGTGAGGCTGCAGACAGCATAAGGGGACAGTGGTGAGATGGGGGCACAGAGCAGAGAAGGAGAAACCGGTACCCGGAGAGGGACTCAGGGCAGGCTTCCTGGAGGAGGTAGGGTCTGAACTGAGACTCGCAGGATAAGCAGGAGGAAGCAGAAGAGGATGGTTCTGGGGCAACACCACAGCCCGAGCAAAGGCCAGGAGTGAGGGAGCAACGTGCCTGGTGGGAGAGCCCAGGGATGGCTGGTGCAGACGCTGGAGCTGGGTCACGAGCAAGGGGGCCGGAGGGCCTGGGGCTGCCAGGGCTGGCCACACAGGGCAGGGCCCTGCATTAGTGAGGAGGTCAGGCTTGACCTGAGGGACCCTGGGAGCTCTGAGTAGGACAGGACCTGGCCAGACATGAAAAGGAAAGGACGGGGGAGCTACTTGTGCCCTCACGGAGGCGTGTGCACACACACTCACACCCTGCGGAACCATGCTCAGAGGACACATCTTCACCCCAACCCCCTTTTAAAGCCCCAGGAGGCCAGCCCCAGCCCAGCCCCCTGGCCTTATCCTGGGAGGGAAACTGCAGGTTTGCACTTTGTCCACATGGTTGGAGGGGTTGAGGCCTCCGCTGAGAAACAGCACCAAAGCCCCCACCCCACCCCACCCCTGCTTCCCCACGTCCCCACATGCCAGGAGAGGGGTTTCAGATTGGGAAAGTGGAAGCAGTAATGAGGGAAGCCAGGGGCTGAGGGAGGCCTGCCCGCTGTGCCCTCACTGCCACAGTGTAGGCACACAGTAGGCCCTCAGCAAATACTGGATGGGCAGATGGAGAGATGGATGGATGAAAGGATGAATGGTAGATGAACTGGTGGATAGGAAGATGGAAGAACGGAGGGATGACAGTGTGGAAGATGGATGGGTAGGTGGACGGAAGGATGGATTGGTAGAAACAGAAATGGAGGAATGCGGTGGCGCCTGTGGCTCATCGAGTAGGAAGCCGGCCCCATATACCAAAGGTGGCAGGTTCAAACCCGGCCTCGGCAAACTGCAAAACAGAAAAATAGCTGGGCGTTGTGGCGGGTGCTTGTAGTCCCAGCTACTCGGGAGGCTGAGGCAAGAGAATCGCCTAAGCCCAGGAGTTGGAGGTTGCTGTGAGCTGCGTGACGCCGCGGCACTCTACCAGGGTGACAAAGTGAGACTCTGTCTCTACCAAAAAAAAAAAAAAAAAGAAGAAGAAGAAATAAAAATCTACAAATTAAAAGAAAAAAAAGAAATGGAGGAATGGATGGATGGATGGATACATGGATGGAGGAGTGGGTGGTTGGTGGGATGGGCGGGTGAACGAGAGGACAGATGGATAGAAGGAAGGGTAAGTGAAGGACGGACGGACAGATAGAAATGAATCCTGATTGGTAAAATAAAAAACAAAAAAAGAAATGAATCCTGAGAACACTCATCTTGGGAGAAAATGATGGTGTCACCAGGATTCTGACAGAGTCATTCAGGCCACTGTCCGCCTTTCCTCTACATCCCATTCGCCTCCCCCTGAGGCTTCCACACCCCGGGGAAGGCACGTACAGGACCTGCCCACCCCCCACGGACTAAGAGGATGCCATCGCCCCTTCAGAGGAGCTGAAACGCTCCTTCCACAGTCTAAGCTATCAGCCCTGCTCAAGCCTCTGCACCAGGGAGGACTCTCTCCCTCCTCCTCCAAGCACGTCGGGCCCAGGCCTCTCTCTTTAGACTGAGGCCTTCTGCTTCCTTAAGGCAGGAGCTGTGACAGTGCAAACCGTAAACTGGACACAGTCCACAGACACGGTTGTTTTTGTTTTTTTTTAAGTCAATAGTTTTGCTAAAAACAATCTGAACCTTCCTTCAAACATTTGGGAAAACCCGTAAAATCAACCTCCCACTCAGCTCATCTCAAAAAAGGAACCTGGTGCCCCAGGGCCCACAGTCCCACCTGACAACTATGGGCAGGGACAGAGTCGTGGCTGTCCCTTACAGAGAGACTCTAACTTCTGAAGCCACTGTCATCTTTATGGGCCCCTGTGGTCCCCACGACACTGCAGTCAAGCACTAGTTGTCATTTATCACCCAATCTGCACTACTGTTTTTCCCCAAACAGAGAACCTTTTCCCTGTACGTGTATTTCTACCCAAAACTGCAATACAAAATAAACCAAAATAAATAAACAAACCCAGAGGACCACAAAGTTTCACATGGTAGAAATGAAGAGCCTTTCACGGCACCTACTGACAAAGCCACTGCTTGAAGACAACACCCACTCGTGTGATGCCACACATGACCCACGTGAGGTGCTAGGTGACATGAAGAAAAAAAAAGCCAGACTAACTGGGTTATAGGAGAGGGCCACCATGCTGCAGGGTGTCCGGAAAAGGCTCCCTAAGCAGGTGGCCTCAGGATGAGGTTTGAAGGAAATGAGCTGGAGCCATGCAGACGTGAGGGGAACAGCATTCCCAGGTAAGGGAACAGAAAAGGTGTGTGTCAAGGCTCAAGGAGAACGGTGAGAAGAGACAGGGCTACAGGATGAGGACAGACTGGGACTCTGGATGTGAAGCTGAGGAGGCCAACACAGGACAGAGTGGAAGGTCTGAGAGGTGGCACCTGCACCTCCACATCTGGTCCCTGCCATCTGGCGAGCCCACTCCCTTTCTATTGCAGGGCTGCAGATGGCCCTGACAAGGCCCAGAGCAGCCACCCCAGAGCCAGGCGCTGCCGCCAGGGGTCGGGCCCTGCAGACACAGGGCTGGGTCTGCGTCCACTTCTCCCAGCCCTGCACCTACAGTGCCAAGAGGCCTCAGCGGCCCCGGCTGCCCCCTATCCCCACCTCCCTCAAACCCACTGCTTCCTCTCTGACTTCTTCACCTACACGAGGACACAAGGTGGCGGGAGCTAGGAGACCTTGGGGTGACCCTGCTGTGAATCTGCTGGGTGGTTCCAGCTGCTCTCTGGATCTCAGTCCCCACCCCACCGTGAGAGGGCAGACCAGACCAGTTCCACCCAGACCAAATATAGCCCATGATGTCTGAACCCAGAGAATGGGATCATTTACACGCAGAGGTGGTGGCTAAAAGTTCAGATCTGGGGGCCCAGCATGGGCCTCTGAGCAAATAACTTAGGCTCCCACAGTCTCAGTTTCTCCATCTGTCAAATGGGGTATGTAAAGTCCCAGAGCTTCCCAGAGTCACTGTCAGCATAAAACAAGTTGGCATGTGCTGAGCCATAAACAGACCCACATGCTAATGTACGTCAGCCAGAGACTGCCCTTTGTAGAGGAGACCAGAGCCATAGGGGTCGCGACAGCCCTTCATCCTAAAACAGTTGCAATTTTTTGAAGGGGTAGAAATGCCCTTTCTTTTACAAATGCTGGCAATGATCGTGGTTAACAATACCACATAGATTGGATACAATCAAGGAGCTGCCCCTAATATCCTCTTTGCTTCCCCACTCACCCCAAACCCCCTCCTCCCCACGATCTCCAACTGTCACCCACAGTCTCACCACCCCCTGGGCACCACCTTTCTCTGACTTAACGTGGTCAACTCTGACGCCAAATCCTCAGAGAGGTCCTCCGTCATCTGTCTGGCTAAAAGACCCCCCTGCTGTCACCCCATCTGTGCATCTCTGTCATCATGTTTATCCCCCTCTGACGTAGCCATAGTCTGCCTTGCACTGAGTGTCAGTGTGTGAGTTTGGGGACTTCATCTGGCCTGGTCCTGCTGTATTCCCAGAGCCTGGCATGGTACCCCGCACTGCTGAGGGAAGGGACATTTGGTTGTGTGGTTTTTACCATGAGTTTGTGTGATCTGAAAAAAGGTTACGGTCTTGGTTTTGTCTCACATTTTGTTTTTCTGCTCTATGAAATCCCAAAGTCTGGAAGCCACAGGACAAGATGGTTTCTGAAGTCGTGCTCTGCTGCTCCTTCTCTGGGTGACCCACAGGCCCCCTTTTCAGCCAGTATCTCATTTCCCAGCTCCTTAGCCAGGTCAGATGAACACTTGGGGGCCTAGATGTGCAACGACTTCCCTGCAATCTTTGCTTTGGGCACCCCAACTGCTTCCCCCACCCACAAAATCCTCACAACTCCCGTGGCCACTGCTCATGGCTGACACAGGGCTAGAGTGCCAGGCCTCACCTTAGCAGGATGCTGTAGGAGAAGTCGAGGAGCCCCATCTCGTGCCAGCCACTCTCTGCTTCCCTGGCATCGCCCAGCAAAACAGTGCGGAGGTTGGTATACATTGCGTCCGTGAGCACCTGGAGGTCTCTGTGGAGAAGAGTCCTGAGGCAGAGAACAAAAGTGTGAGATTTTGGCTGCCCACAGGCACTTCCCTCCCAAATCTCAGGAACCCAAAGTTCAAGCCTGGCTTAAATATGATGGTATGGTAACTATCACCGTCAAGAACGACAGACTCTGGGAGACCGAGATGGGTGGATAGCTTAGAGCTCATGAGTTCAAGACCAGCCTAAGCAAAAGCAAGACCCCAGCTCTACTAAAAATAAAAAAACTGAGGCAAGGGCGGTGTCTGTGGCTCAAAGGAGTAGGGCACCAGCCCCATATACCAGAGGTTCAAACCCAGCCCTGGCCAAAAAAAAAAAAAATATATATATATATATATATATATATAAAAGAAAAAAAGGAAAACTGGCTCAGCGCCTGTGGCTCAAGCATCTAAGGCGCCAGCCACGTACACCTGAGCTGGTGAGTTCGAATCCAGCCTGGGCCCGCCAAACAACAATGATGGTTGCAACCAAAAAATAGCTGGGCATTGTGGCGGGTGCCTGTAGTCTCAGCTACTTGGGAGGCAGAGGCAGGAGAATGACTTGAGCCCAGGAGCTGGAGGTTACTGTGAGCTGTGATACCACAGCACTCTACCCAGGGCAACAGCTTGAGGCTCTGTCTCAAAAAAAAAAAAAGAAAGAAAGAAAGAAAGAAAAACTGAGGCAAGAGGATTGCTTGAGCCCAAGAGTTGAAGGTTGCTGTGAGCTATGATGTCACAGCACTCTACCAGGGTGACAGCTTGAGACTCTGACTCAAACAAACAAACAAACAAAAAATGACATCACTTCCAGTGAATTTAACATGATGAAAAGGAAATCTGTGCTTGTGACATGGTCTCTTCAAGCAGGCCTATGAATCTGAGGAGATGACCAGCCCTGGGGAGTATGTAGCAGAAGCCAGAGCCCCTCTGTAATGAGCCTCCATGCTACGCCTTCTTCTCTGAGCCATGACTAAGTATTTGGTTAGAAGCCAAGAAAGGAAGATTTACATCTAAATCTCAGGCCCTTCTGCTGCTTATGAAGACCACAAAGGGCACCACTTTAGCTAGTGAACAGAGTGGCCATGGGGCTGTGCACAGCCAATGTTCAACAGTGACACCTTGTGGCAGCAGCAAGAACAGTGGTGTGCACTGTTCAGGCTCCATTTTTGTCACCACCTGCTGTTTGGAAGTAGGATGGACTACTTTAGATTGAGTAAGTACCCAGGTATTTGCATAAATCACAAGGAGAAAGCCTGGGAGTGGGGCATCTGTGAACTCTCTGGTAATGACAACTTTAGGATGCTCAAGTTGGAATGCAGTTGGAAAAACAACAGACACCATTCATGTGAGATAATGTTAGTGGCTTAATATGGTGCCTTACACATTGAAAATGCTCATAAAGTGGGAGTTGGTGTTGTAATTCACCCCAACCCAGCTGTTCTCCCCTACCTACTCCAATCACTAGTCCTTAACAGACAGTGGCCCATGCCCAGCTGTGGCAGCCATGCCCAAAAGATATCATACCAGCTTATGAAAAATTCCCAAAACTTCTTGGGACAGACAGTGGAGGAAACTGGGATCCTCCCTGGGTTGGGAGGGCAAGATGCAGTGAGCCATGGATTCCTGTTGCTGAGTGACCACAGGGTCCCCTGGAATGGCAGGACCCAGAGCACTCAAGCTCAGAAAAACTCCTAGCCGCTGTCCCATAGGACGAGGTCAGACAGGGCCTCTCATAATGCTGGCCTTCCCTCGGTTTTAGCTCTCCTTCAAAACACAGGGTTCCAGACACTTTTCCTAACTCTGGAAGGTTATTCTCCCTGACAGATCACTGAAGGTTCATCAGACTGTGTGAATTCAGCAGAGGTGGACACAGGGTCTCATCTGTCTCAATATCTCAGGAGGATGAGAATGGGCTGCAAAGACAGCAGACCTAGGTTCAAATCCTAGGCCTTTGGCAAGTCACTTCACTTCTCTGAGCCTCAGTTTCCCTGATCTATAAAGCATGGGTAAAAATATCCAACTCTTGAGGCTGAGGTACAGATATGAAAGTGTGCCTATCAAACACATGATATAACAAATGGTGGTTGGCATCCTCCTGCACCATACCCATCTAGGACACTGACCAAGGAGGGCATCGTAGGTCTTCAGATGTCTGCTGAACAAACACAGAGTAGATATGCTCATGTGTCCTTTTGTGGGTTTAATTATCCTTATGTTGCAGAAGTTGCATGACCTCCTCAGGTACATGTGGCCTAAGGCAAGTCATTTCTCCTCTCTGAGCCCCACTGTGCTCCTCTCTGTAAAATGAGGCTGTAAGTTACAGATCCTCCAGCATTGCCATGAAGACAAATGAGATGGTACCTGATGCCTGGCACAGGGTATGGATCAAAAATACTCATCACCCTGCCTACTCTCCTTTACTTTACAGATGAGGAAACAGAGGCTCAGAGAGGAGTGATTTGTCCAAAGCACAAAGCCAAGAAGTGATGGAGCTGGGACATGAATCTGGCTGTAACCGACCCTGGTCTCCTCCTCCTAAAGGAAACAGATGAGAGGTAGAGTTCTTCTTTAGCCCAATTCTTTTGAGCAGTTTTTGTTTTGTGTTCTCATGACCACCTAAGACTTGGGCCACACAGTTCGCCCACCCCAGCCCACCCATGGGTGTCATGTATAGCCACTCACGGTTTCATCCTGGCCTTTTCATCAGTGGGGTTGTAATGTGGAAGCTGCACATCGAACATCCTCTCCATGAGGAAGACAGCGTAGCTGTGGAAGTCCAGCCTGGTGCGAGGCTCCCACACCACTGTGTCATAGGAGTGCGGGTCCAGGAGGACAGTGACATACCTGCCCCCCACCAGGACCTGCGGGATGGTGGCAGGGGTAGAGTGAGGAGGGTCACTATAAACAGCAGCTGCTCCCAGGGGTCAGGGGCACTGTCTCCACCAGGCACCTAGGAGACAATGTCCTCTTGTCTACCCCTCATGACCAACCCATGAGGTGGGGAGTATCACTCACACATTTGGAGCTGAAAAGCGAGGCTAAGAGAAGGGATTCATGTGCCCATGATCTCATGATTGTGAAGTGGCAGAGCAGGGACTAGAATTCAGGACTTTTTTTTTTAAGACAGAGTCTTACTATGTTGCCCTCAGTAGAATGCAGTGGCATCACAACTCATAGCAATCTCAAACTCTTGGGCTTAAGTGATTCTCTTGCCTCAGTCCCGCAAGTAGCTGAGACTACAGGCACCTGCCACAACTCTTGGCTGTTTTTTTGTTCTTGTTGTCATTATTGTTTAGCAGGCCTGGGCCTGATTCGAACACACCAGCCTCGAGGTATGTGGCTGGCACCCTAACCACTGAACTTACGAGCGCTGATCCAGAATTCAGGACTTTTTAAAATCAAAGGCTGGGCGGTGCCTGTGGCTCATCGAGTAGGGCGCCAGCCCCATATATTGAAGGTGGTGGGTTCAAACCCAGCCTCGGCCAAACTGCAAAAAACAAAAATAGCCAGATGTTGTGGCGGGTACCTGTAGTCCTAGCTACTTGGGAGGCTGAGGCAAGAGAATCGCCTAAGTCCAAGAGTTGGAGGTTGCTGTGAGCTGTGTGACGCCACGGCACTCTACCCAGGGCGATACAGTGAGACTCTGTCTCTACAAAAAAAAAAATCAAAGGCTGTGGGCTCAGCACCCGTAGCACAGTGGTTATGGTGCCAGCCAATACATTGAGGGCCAGCTAAATCCACTCGGGCCAGCTAAACAACAATGACAACTGCAACAAAAAATAGCCAGGGGTCGTGGCAGGCACCTGTAGTCCCAGCTACTTGGGAGGCTGAAGCAAGAGAATCACTTGAGCCCAAGAGTTAGAGGTTGCTGTGAGCTGTGATGCCACAACCCTCTACCAAGGGTGACAAAGTGAGATTCTGTCTCAAAAAAATAAAAATAAAAATAATATCAAAGGCTGTGTTCTTTATCACCTCACTCTGAAGCACCTGCCCCTATTATCTCGGCTACTGCCATATATCCAGCAGCCAGTAGAGAAGGTCTACAGAAGACAGCAGGTGGATATCGTGTGCATCACAGATGGATGGATGGATGGAAGGAAGGATGAACAGATGAATGAAAGGGAAGGTTGTTGTTGGGTAAATGCCAGATAGATTGTAGATGGGTCGGAGGGAGGAAGGGGGGAGATCGTTAGCTAAATGCTAGTAGATGGATTATAGATAGAAGGAAGAAGGGAAGGTAGGGAGAGAGGGAAGGAAGAAGGAAAGAAGGGAGAAAGGAAACTGTTAGGTAAATGCTAGTGAACAGAAAGTTATATGGGTGGATAAATGGAAGGATAAGTCACAGCATCGAGGTTGGATAAAAGGGATGGAAGGTTAGTTGCAAATTATTATTATTTTTTTTTTTTTGGTTGCAGCCGTCATTGTTGTTTGGCGGGCCCGGGGGCTGGATTCGAACCCGCCAGCTCAGGTGTACGTGGCTGGCGCCTTAGCTCGTTGAGCCACAGGCGCCAAGCCTGTTAGTTGCAAATTAAATGTGTGTGCGAATGCTGGGTACACGGATGCTAGGATGCTAGGTAGATATTGAATCAACAGACTGAAGAATGGCTGATGGTCGGATGGAAGTTGGAAGAATGCATGGAAGATGGACGGATGGGCGGTCCCTTAGAACGGATGTCAGAGGGACAGGCACATGGAGATATAAGTAGATGTACGTTGAGTGGACATTGAATTTTTAATATAGCTAAGTGTTGTGTAGATTGTGGCAAGTGGATAGAAAGATGGTTAGATAAATGGAAAACTGGAAGTTGGTAGAAATTGCATAGTCCTCCCTCAGAGTCTGTGGAGGACTGGTGCCAGGATCTCCTACATGTACCAAAATCCACGGACACTCAAGTCCTTGATACACAAGGGCATGGTATTTGCATATAACCTATGCATATCTCCCATATAATTTAAAGCATCCCTAGATGACTTATAATTCCTAATACAATGTAAATGCTATGTAGTAGATTTTCTGCTGCATTATTTAGGGCATATGTGTAATAAGAAAAAAATCCTGGCTCGGCGCCTGTGGCTCAATGGGCTAAGGCGCCAGCCGCGTACACCTGAGCTCGCGGGTTCAAATCCAGCCCGGGTCCGCCAAACAACAATGACGGCTGCAACCAAAAAATGGCCAGGTTTTGTGGCGGGTGCCTGTGGTCCCAGCTACTTGGGAGGTGGAGGCAAGAGACTTGTTTGAGCCCAGGAATTGGAGGTTGCTGTGAGTTGTGATGCCACAGCACTCTATCCAGTGTGACAGCTTGAGGCTCTGTCTCAAAAAAAAAAAAAAAAGAAAAGAAAAGAAAAAAATCCCATAAACATTCAGTGTAGGTGTAATTTTTTTCAAATGTTTTTGATCTATGGTTGGATGAAGCCACAGACACAGAACTCAGGCATACAGAGGGCCAAGTACAAATGAATGAAAGCTGGATGGATGTCGGTTCCATGAGTGAGTGGAAGAATGTGGGTAAATATAGGTAGAGGGAAGGATATATGATGGATAGGGGGTGAACAGACAGATGTTGGGTGAGTATATGGAAAGATGGGTGATGAGTAGATAGGTGGAGGTTTGATGGAAACAGAATTCATGGATGAACGCAGGGCAGACATTAGGATGGAAGGGTGCTGGGTAGACACCAGGTGGACAGGCAGAAGAGCAGGTGTTAGATGTGAAGATGAATGTTGGACAGATGGAAGCTGAATGAATGGGTGGAGGTGGGCTGCATGGAGGTATGAGTACTAGATAGATGTTGAGTGACTGCGAGGCTCGATGGTGGGAAAAGGCTAGAGGAATAGTAAAGGGATGGGTACTAAGTAAGCACTGGGTGTGCAGCTGGACAGACAGAGGGATAGGAAGCTGGCTGGACCACTGGATGGATGTTGGATGAGGGAATCAGCATGTGGATAGATGTGGAAGGAATTGGTCGACACCAGCTATGAGGTCCAGTTTCTCACCCCTGTCCCCTTCCAGGAGGCATCAGAGGCACTTACAGTAAAGATGTCACCATGCTTCTTCTTCATCCTAGTGAGGAAGCTGGCAGCATCTTTTCCAAAGTCCAAGGCATAGCCCAACCAGGGGATGCTGCCCAAGTCCAGGGGAGGCTCTCCGGGTCGCCTGTAGAAGCCACAGAACTTATCACCCTTTGATAAGTCAAGGAAGGGATGGAGAGTGTATGTCATGGGGTGTGATTTTAAAGGGAGAGGTCAGGGTGGCTTCACTGAGGATGAATAAGGACAGACCTGAAGGTGGTGAGGGAGGGAGACACAGCGGTATCTAGGAGCAGAGCTTTCCAGGCAGAAGGACCAGCAAGTACAAAGGCCCTGGGGTTGATGCCGGAGAGGTAACAGGGGCCGCCCAGTGCAGGGTCTGGAGGCAGCTGGGAGGCCCTCAGGTTTTCCTTCAGAGAGGTAGGAACGGGGGAGAGTTTTGAGCAGTGCAGGGACATAATTTGGCTGAGGTTTCTATAGGATCCTTTCAGCTGCAGGGCAGAGAATGGACTGTGGGGGTGGAAGCCGAAGCTGGGGATCAGTTGCCATCTAGCACAGAGTATAGGGTCCGGTGGAGCTGGGGGGAGGGCTTTGCAGCACCCCACAGCATAAGAACACAGAGGAGTCTATCTAAGCCAGCCCGGACTAGGGGTTTGGTCATCTCGGACTCTCTGTCCTGCCCACAGACAATGAGACCGGACAGCACAGTCGGGTGGCAGAAGGCAGTGGGAGCTCCTGCTTCATCTCTGCCCCTGACTTCCCCTCAACAGATCAGAGTTTGAAGGACCCAGGTGGCAAGAGACCAGGATGCAGCCTCTAGGGATGTCCCAGGAGTACATGCCAGCTCAGCCTGGGAGTGACACAGCTACATGTGTGACAGTCAAAGTCAGAATCATCTGTGAACACAGAGGGAGTATTCCTTGCTCACTGTGGCAGGCAGACTCCAGGTGACTCACAGTAGCCCCTACCCTTATACCACCCCCTGCCCCCAGTCAGAGGCAGGACAACTGACTTTAAGAAAAGTGCTCTCGGGCGGTGCCTGTGGCTCAGCGAGTAGGCCACCATTGCCATATACCGAAGGTGGCGGGTTCAAACCCGGCCTCGGCCGAACTGCAAAACAGAAAAATAGCCGGGCGTTGTGGCGGGCGCCTGTAGTCCCGGCTACTCGGGAGGTTGAGGCAAGAGAATCGCCTAAGCCCAGGAGTTGGAGGTTGCTGTGAGCTGTGTGATGCCACAGCACTCTACCCAGGGCGCTAAAGTGAGACTCTGTCTCTACAAAAAAAAAAAAGGAAAGAAAGAAAAGTGCTCTCCTTAGAGGGCTGACCTAACAGGGACAGCGCCCTTCCTGGCAAAAGAGATTCAAAGTATGAAACAGATTTGGCAGAAGGGGAGTCTCTGCAGCTGGCTTTGAACGTGGAAAGGAACATGGAACGTGACAAGGAACTTGGGTGGCCTCAAAAACTGTGAGGGGACCTCAGCTGACAGCAGCTGAACTCAGTAGAGTCCTCCCTTGAGCTTCCCACTGAGCTCAGTGGAGTCTTCCCTAGAACTTCCCACTAGAAGGGCAGCTCAGCCAACGATGCCTTGATTTCAGCCTCTAACCAAAGAACCAGCCACAAGGAGCTGGACTTCTGCCCTGTCAAACTGAGCTAACAAATCAGTGTTGTGTTAGGCCACTAAGTGCATTGTGCTTTGTTATCTAGCGATCAATAATTAACACGTGCAAACTTATAGCACACCACCTCTGCACCCCGACCTGAGCCAAGTCTTACCCCCTAATGGAGAGAGTCGGCTGTTGAGAACTGCAGTCAGGATCACAAGATGGACCTCACAACACTGCAGGGCTGGCGCTCACAGTGGACCCTCTGGAGGTCCCTAACCCAGGTTAGGACCCCTGACTTCCTCTTAGAATTACTAGAGCCACAGGGATGCAGAAAGCTCCTAGATACCTGTCAACTGCCTGAATGAACAAATCATCACAACCCTAATAATTCACTTGTTCATCAATTATTAACTATGAAGCAGGTACTGTCCTGGGCACTGCAGGTGCAGGAGGGGACAGGGAAGACCAAGTCTCTGACCTCATGGGACTTGTATATGCAAAAGGGAAGATAGGCCAGGTATGGTCGGTCACACCTGTAATCCCAGCACTCTGGGAGGCTGAGGCAGGTGGACTGCTTGAGCTCAGGAGCTCGAGAGCAGTCTGAGCAAAAGTACAACCCCTCTCTCTACTAAAAATAGAAAAACTAGCCTGGTGTTGTGGCAGGTGCCTGTAGTCCCAGCTACTTGGGAAATGGAGGCAAGGGGACTGTTTAAGTCCAAGAGTTGGAGGTTGCTGTCAACTATGACTCGACGGCACTCTACCCAGGGTGACAGAGTGAGAGTCTCTCTCTCAAAAAAAAAAAAAATCAATTAATTAATTAAAAATAAAAATGAGGGTCAGTGCCCGTGGCTCACGCAGCTAAGGCGCCAGCCACATACACCTGAGCTGGCGGGTTTGAATCCAGCCCGGACCCACCAAAAAAAAAACAATGATGGCTGTAACCAAAAAATGGCCGGGCATTGCGGCGGGTGCCTGAAGTCCCAGCTACTTGGGAGGCGGAGGCAAGAGACTTGCTTGAGCCCAGGAATTGGAGGTTGCTGTGAGCTGTGATGCCACAGTACTCTATTCAGGGTGACAGCTTGAGGCTCTGTCTCAAATAAATAAATTAATTAAATAAAATAAAAATGAAAAGGGAAGATAGACAAAAAAGAAAAAAACAAAAAAGCAAAATCACATCAGAGAGTGAAAACTGTGATGAAGAAAATAAAAGGAGACACAGCTTGTTGTAACTGTTGCCACCGTGTAAGAAAAGCATGGACTCCCCCTTTGGGTACAAATCAGAGGTGATTTATTACTCCTGGGCAGGGGGCCGCTGCTAGGAAGGCAAACAGCCTCAAAAAGAAAAGCAGGCAGCCTTTTATACACTTTTGTTGCCATGCAAGCAAGCAAAAAACAAAAGCAGAACGTGGCGGTTGGCTAGAGGTGGGGTTACAATGGGGGGGGTTACAGCGGTGTAGTTGGCATGGAAACAGTTTGGGAAACTCAGTAGCTTGGGAGATAGTTTGGGACACTCAGTAGCTTGGGAGACAGTTTGGGACACTCAGTAGCTTGGGAGACAGTTTGGGACACTCAGTAGCTTGGGAAACTCAGTAACCTGGGAAACTCTGCTTGAATGAGTTTTCACCATTGTTTGGCAAGGGAGTCGGGAACTCAGAGAGAACTTCCTTGTCAGAAACCTGTTCTTAGAATTAACCTAAAGGGGGGTTTGAGATGGACAGGAACTCAGGCTGAAACAGTTAGGGGCCTTTAGGTGTCCTCTTGCCAGGTCAGTTACTACAAGCTCAACAAAGAAAAGACAGATAATCCAGTTTAAAAATGCGCAAAAAACTTGAATAGGCAGCTCTCCAAAGAAGACGGACACGTGGTCGACAAGCCAGCCATTCAGGACATGCAAACCACGCCACAGTGAAGTGTCACTTCCCCCACTCGCATGGGCATAATAAAGATAAAAACTGAAAAAGGAAAATAAGTGCTGGCAAGAATGTAGAGAAATTGGAACCCCCTACAATGCTAATGGGAATGTAAAATGGTGCAGTTACTTTGGCAGTTACTTTGGAAATCAGTCCAGCAACTCCTCAAAAGGGTAAGTATCGTAACTTTATGAAAATATACACAAATCTTTAGACTATTGTTCACAGCTGCATTATTCATAATAGCCAAAAAGTGAAAACAATCCAAGTGCCTGCTGACTGATGAGTGGATAAACAAAATGAGGGACATCCATGGCATGGCACGTTATTCAGCCATAAAAAAGAACGAAATTCTGATTCACGATACCATGTGGGTTCACTTTAAAAACATTTAGCTAAGTGAAAGAAGCCAGACACAAAAGGCCACAAATTATAAGATTCCATTTATATGAAATGTCTGCAATTGGCAAATTAATAGAGATTAGCAGTCGCCAAGGGCAGAGGGGAAGCAGAGCAGGGAGTGACTGCTAATAGTACATAGTTCCTTTTTGGGGGTGATGAAAACATTCTGGAATTAGATAGTGGTGACAACTGCACAGCCCTGAGAATATAATAACATTCAAAACCAATGAATTGTACACTTTCTTTTTGAGACAGAGTCTTAAGCTGTGGCCCTGGGTAGAGTGCAGTGCCGTCACAGCTCACAGCAACCTCAAATTCTTGGGCTTAAGTGCTTCTCTTGACTCAGCCTCCCAAGTAGCTGGGACTATAGGTGCCCGCCACAACGCCCAGCTATTTTTCTGTTGCAGTTGTGATTGTCGCTTTAGCTGGACCGGGCCAGATTCAAACCCACCACCCTCAGTGTATGTGGCTGCCCATAACCACTGAGCTACGAGTGCCGCCAAATGTACACTTTCAAACGGGTGAATTTTATGCAGTGTAAAGTATATCTCATTGAAGAAAAAGGAAAGAAGGGTGAGGTGAGTCAGTGAGGGGGGCTAGTTTACAGAAGGCGGTCAAGGAAAGCCTCCTCCAGCAGGTGCTGTGTGAGCAGAGACCAGAAGGATGAGAAGGGATTCACTGGAAGGGTGGGGAGAAGAGTTACAGGCAGAGGGAACAGCCAGTGCAAAAGCCCTGGGATGGGAACACACTTGGTGAAGTTTTCAACACAGCAGGAACCACATCGCTGGGGTGGAGAATGTCAGGGTGAGAGGCAGGTAAGGATGCTGTCAAAGTGGGAGTCTGGCTTCTATGCCAGTGTGATGGGAACCACCAGAGGGTTTGAAGTAGAAGTCGGGAGACAATGAGACTATCTTTTAAAACAGTGGTTCTCAACCTTCCTAATGCCACGACCCTTTCATACAGTTCCTCATGTTGTGATGACCCCCAACTATAAAATTATTTTCGTTGCTACTTCATAACTGTAATTTTGCTGTTATGAATCGTCATGTAAATATCTGATATGCAGGAGACCTCCAAAGGGGTCACGACCCACATTTTGTGACTGGGGGTCACCACAACATGAGGAACTGCATTAAAGGGTTGTGGCATTAGGAAGGTTGAGAACCACTGTTTTAAAGGATCGCAACAGAGAGGCAAGAGGAAGGCGAGGGATGTTAGGAGTCCACGGTGGTATGATGCATCCAAGACAGCATGGCAGGAGCAGAGGTCCACGGTGCCCAGGGAACCAGGCCTAGCACCCGACTCCCCCCTTCCAGACCAGGAGCTTTCCTCCAACCCCAGCAGCTCAAGGGAGCACCAGCTTCTCCTCATCCTTTTCCTCTTCCTTCTCTACCTCCCTCAATCCTTGCCTCCCACTCCCTCTGTCTGGCTGTCCCCCAACATAACCCAAAGGGTGAGGCAGGTGGTATACAGGAACAAATGAGCAGATTTGAGGGCAAGGGCTGGGGAAGACAGGAACAGAACCAAAGATGAATTCGAGGGCCTAGGAGGGGCCTCTACCCCAACCATTCCCACCTCTCTCTGGCCCCTACTCTGCCTCCCAGCCCAGTTGCTCCAGGCAAAGTGAAGACTTGCAGATTCAAGCTCCAGGATCCTAAGGAAGTGCTTCATCTCTCTGGGACCCCTGGACTAAGGCAGCTTCTCCTGGGGGCCCCATGTGTCACACTGGCAGAGTATAGCGTTGGAACCAGGTAGCTGGTGCATACCAGCCCCTCTGGGTCAGAGCCCACGAGAGCAGTGATTTCTGCCTAAGTGACAGAAGGGTGAGGTGGTTATGAGCCCAGAATTCAGCACCACTCTTGCTGGCTTCAAATCGCAGCCATGCTTCCTGCTGGCTGTGTGACTTAGCTTCTCTGTGCCTCTCTTTCCTCCTCTGTAAAATGGGCTACTGATGTCATCAGGCTGTGGCGAGGATAAAAGGAGTTACCGAGCACCGAGCTCGGGGCAGAGCAGCCGGCACCTGCTAGCTGGGGAGCAGCTCCGATGCAGGACCAAAAAGACTCCAGGACACCATTTATTGAGCACCAGCTACACATCCAGCACCACGCGTGGGCATTTTCCTTGCTTGGTAATAACGGCTAACACTTAGCAAATGCGCCCTGACAATGTGGGATGCACCACACTCAGCACCTGATCCCATAATTCAATGAATCCTCCCCCTAGCTCCACAAGGAGGAAAGTATTACTGTCAGGCCCATCTCACAGATGAGGAAACTGAGGGCGGAGGGGCTGAGACACTTGCCAGAGCACCCCCACCCCCAAAGAGGAGCTGGGTTTCTAATCTAAGTAGGTCTGCAGAACCCAAGCTCTTGACGTTACCCGGCCCTCAGTCGCCCCAAGTGGACATTTACACCCCCCCCCCTTTGCAGATGAGAAAACTAAAGACAGAAAGATTTCAGGGTCCTGTCCTAAAGCAAGGCCTGAGATTTCCCCTAAGGCACCTCTGCGGGTGGGGGGCTTCCTTTCCCAGCCTTCTATCTGGGCTGCTGCTGAGGGCCTCACGGAGCCAGGTGTTATTTCTGGCCGCTTTCCTCTTTCCCCAGAAAAGTTCCAAGGAGACGAAGACAAAGGCAGGAAGCTGGGAACCCAGGCGCCTAGCCCCTGTTACGGTTGGCAGCGCTGGGCGTGGGTTTCTCCAGCCCCTGCCCTCAATCCAACTCAGGCCGGCCACATTCCAGGGTGACTCAGCCAGCAGCCAGCAGTCAGCAGGGACGAAGGAGGCTCTATTTTGGGGCCTGAGAGCTCCAGCCTCACCCACTGTTTTGAGGCCCTGCCAGGCTTTGGGGGACGGGGAGAAAAGGCTTGACCTTCCAGTCCTGGGCTCCCACCCACTCAGCCAACCAACAGTCACCTGCCCGTCCTGGCTCAGATACCAAGGCATCTTTTCTGATTCTTCCCTAAAGCTTTAACTACTATCATGTGGGTGCCTCTAAAAACTGCCCATTCCTCACTCATGGACCACCCTGTATCTCTCCTCCACTTGCCCCTTTGCAGCCAGGGGAGGGAGTCACGAGATGGATCACATCGCATCCTCACTTCATTAAAGGTCCACGAGCCCAGGGACTGTTGTTCACTTTAGAACTTAGAACTGTGCCTGGTACCAGTAAACAGGTGCATCTGACAAATGAATCATGTTTACAGTCTATGTGCAATGAGCAGCACCTGCCTCCCAGAGCCACCGAGAGGGTTAAGGGGGCTAACATAGTCAAGATCCTGACACAGGGTCCATGTGCTAGAATGCCCAGAGCAGAACCAGATATCGTTTAGCTGTGTGATTGCTGGTAGACTGCCCCACCTCTCTGTCCAGTAGTTTCAACCCAATGCATGACCTCAAGCTCTGAAAGGATTTGATGGAGAACAAAAGGGCACTGAGCTGCCCAGCTGAGTTGGAGCAACTTGAGCTTTTGTTTCATCTGCTTAACCCATTCTTCCCCCAGGGATCATCCACAGGCCTTTAGAGTTTTCCATCTGTCTTTAACAGAGGGTCTCCCAGATGCTCTTCCACACCTCTCCACCTTGCCTTCAGCTGTGTAGAGAAAGTATGTGCCCTTCTTGCCCTAGTTTTTGTTTTCTATTTTTGAAACAGACCCAGAGAATTATTTCTCAACATAAGAAAAAACAGCAGAGGAACTACAGTGATAAACAGAATGGCTGCATGTTGGAGAGGCAACAGGGAATAGTGGGGACTGTGGCAAGATTTAAAGAGGGCTCTCCTATAGAGTCCTGGGAAAGTATTGCCAGATCTTCCAATTTGTCACAAGTTCGAAATCTGGATTTCTGCCTATGGAATTGCTCTATTTTCTCCTCTTGTACTGTGCGGCGCAAACCAGACCCAGCCAGGGCTGAATGCAGCCATGGACCACCATCTGGTTAGCACATGTTAGAATCTGACAGATTTATCTGTACCTAGAAAGTCTGCATTCTGCAGGAACCCAGAGCAACCACCAAGCCACAGGGGATGCCACTATGACCTCTGGATCCTTTTCTCAATGCTTCCAGCAGCAGCCTCTCAAGCCCAAAAGGAAGACAGGTGCCCTAACCTGATGAAGAGGCAAGGGCCTGAGAGACCACCTCTGTGAGCCACCTCAGAGTACAGGTAGGGAAACAGAGGGCTGGAAGGCAAGAAGAAAGTTTACCCACAAGGCAAATCA
The DNA here is from genome assembly GCA_963573935.1 of Arctocebus calabarensis. Taxonomy (NCBI): domain Eukaryota; kingdom Metazoa; phylum Chordata; class Mammalia; order Primates; family Lorisidae; genus Arctocebus; species Arctocebus calabarensis. Next base: position 3,632 of record CAUYON010075341.1, on the reverse strand, counting down.
CTAGCCTCAATGGACCCAGAAGTCATACTGCTAACTCTCAGCTCGCTACCCTTTCCCAGGAGAATCTGGGCTTACAAATCTTATCATAATTGCAGAAATTGGAATTTGGATAGGGAACTAGATGACATTAAGAATTTTTTTTTTTTTTTTGGCTCGGCGCCTGTGGCTCAACGGGCTAAGGCGCCAACCACGTACACCTGAGCTGGCAGGTTCGAATCCAGCCTGGGCCCGCCAAACAACAATGATGGCTGCAACCAAAAAATGGCCAGGCATTGTGGCGGGCGCCTGTAGTCCCAGCTACTTGGGAGGCGGAGGCAAGGGACTCGCTTGAGCCCAGGAATTGGAGGTTGCTGTGAGCTGTGATGCCACGCACTCTATCCAGGGTGACAGCTTGAAGCTCTTTCTAAAAAAAAAAAAAAAAAAAAGAATTATTTTTTTTTTTATTCTCAGGCAAGATAATGGAATTATGCTCCTCATTTTTGGGAGCTGTTCTATTCTATTCTGTTCTATTTTTTTAGAGACAGATTCTTTTTTTTTTTTTTTTTTTTAGACATAGCCTCGAGCTGTCACACTGGATAGAGTGCTGTGGCATCACAGCTCACAGCAACCTCCAATTCCTGGGCTCAAGCGAGTCTCTTGCCTCCGCCTCCCAAGTAGCTGGGCCTACAGGCGCCCGCCACAATACCCGGCCATTTTTTGGTTGCAGCTGTCATTGTTGTTTGGCGGGCCCGGGCTGGATTCGAACCCACCAGCTCAGGTGTACGTGGCTGGTGCCTTAGCCGGCTGAGCCACAGGCGCCGAGCCACATCCATGATTTTGTAACATCATGCTTTAGTTGGTTCAAAAATATTAGCTCACCAAGTTACGCAGGTGTTATAAATGTTAACACATTTCATTATACAATATCTAAAAAAGTCACATTTGTTAATATCACCATCAATGTCTTCAGAAAAGTCTTTAAATATTGATAAGATACTAAATTCACAGTGGTGGATATAAGTTTTCCAAAATTCTAATATTCATTTGAAAGCTTGAATTTTATTATTGGCAACAAACACTGTCAAGTTGTTTTCCTTATATGTGACAAGGCTCACTTCTTAATTTTCAAGAAAATGCCTGCCACAGAATGTTGTCTGAATAAACATAGTTTTCCTTTCAGTGATTATTTCAAGCAAAAATGCTGTTCCAAGAAAAAAGTGGCTAGTTCAGCTCTCAATTCAATTGCACAATTTCATTTCCTCCAGATAGCCATCATTGCTCAGAGTGCAGCTGAAACGCTTCATGCATATTTCCCATTTCATCATACAGAATATTAAAAAGAGGGTGGCACCTGTGGCTCAGTGAGTAGGGCACCGGTCCCATATACCAAGGGTGGCAAGTTCGAACCTGGCCCTGGCTAAACTGCAACAAATAAAAGCCAGGCATTGTGGCAGGCGCCTGTAGTCCCAGCTACTCAGAGGCTGAGGCAAGAGAAATGTCTAAGCCCAAGAGCTGGAGGTTGCTGTGAACTATGATGCCACACCACTCTCCCCAGGATGACAAAGTAAGACTCTGTCTCTAAAAAAAAAAAAAAATAGCCAGGCGTTGTGGTAGGCGCCTGTGGTCCCAGCTACTTGGGAGGCTGAGGCAAGAGAATCACTTGAGCCCACGAGTTTTGAGTTTGCTGTGAGCTATGATGCCATAGCACTCTGCCCAGGGCAACAGCTTGAGACTGTCTAAAAAAAGAAAATATTAAAAAGATATATAGCCAAAGGTTGAGATTTAATAATATATTATATGTATATTAAAAAAATTTTTTTAGTGGTAAGGTCTCACTAATTTTTTACTTTTAGGTAGAAACAGGGTCTTGCTGTGTTGCCCAGGCTTCTCGAACTCCTGCCCTTAAGTAATCCTCCTGACTTAGCCTCCCAAAGCACTGGGATTAGAGGCACCAGTTGCTGTGCCCAGCCAAAATTCATAATTTTGGCTGCTTCAACAAGGACATTCTTTGATGAGACTAGAAATTTTGTTTACTGTGAATGTGGCAGTAAAGCAGGAATATATTGGACAGTGGGTACCACTGCCTTGATTTGTGCTGAGGTCCCAGCAGTTTTAGTCATGGTTGCTTTTGCACCATCTACTTAGTGAAAGAGGTAATTAACATCTTAGTATTTTTAGGAAAATAGTTTGACCTCATGGATCCCTGAAAGACTCTAGGAACTACTGGATTTGAGATCCACTGTTCTAATTCTATCATCCCTTCTTCACTTTTTTTTTTTTGTAGAGAGAGAGTCTCACTTTATCACCCTCGGTAGAGTGCCGTGGCGTCGCACAGCTCACAGCAACCTCCAACTCTTGGGCTTAAGCGATTCTCCTGCCTCAGCCTCCCAAGTAGCTGGGACTACAGGTGCCCGCCACAACGCCCGGCTATTTTTCTGTTTTGCTGTTTAGTCGAGGCTGGGTTTGAACCCGCCACCTTCGGTATATGGGGCCGGCGCCCTACTCGATGAGCCACAGGCGCCGCCCTCCTTCTTCACTTTTAAATTGGAATACTTCCAATAGAGAGAAAATTTCCCTCATTTACTGCGTGGTTACCCTGAAGTCAATTTGTACAAGAAAGGCAGTTTAAGGTCTCTATTCCTTCTCTTCATTTATCAGTTTTTTTTTTTTTTTTTAAATCCCTCTACCTCGCTTTTTATACTTAACATTATACCCTGGGCAATAATTCAGAGCTGTATGTACAAATATTCTTTATTCTCCCTTATACTTAAGTAGTACCTCATTGTGTAGATGTATCAGAATTTACAAACTAAGCCCCCAATAGACATTAGAGTTCTTCCAGTCTTTTGCTACTATAATTAAGGCTGCACTAAATAGATTTGTACTTTCTTTTTTTTTTTTATAATGTACACTTGCGATAGATTCCTAAAAGTGGGAATACCAACAGAGAAGACTGTCAAGCTTTTGGATTTTTGCTAACCTAGTAGGAGGGAAAAGGTATCTCAGTGTAGTTTCAATTTGCATTTCTCTTACTGTGAGCAAGATTGAGCTCTTTCCATACATTAGAGAGCCGTTCGCATTTATTTCCCATATCTTGAGCCCATCTTCTAGAATTGTTAGTCTTTTTCTTCTCTATTTTGAAAAGTTTTTCACATATTGGGGATAATAACTCTCTGTGATACAAGGTGCAACTAAATTTCCCCCCTCTTGTCATTCATTTTTTTTTATTCTAAAGGGGTTTGGGTTTTGCATACAATCGAGTTATTTTAGTGTAACCAAATTTATCTGTTTTTCCTTATTGCTTTTGTACTTTGAGTCATAATTGTAAATATTTTATCCTCTCCCAGGGTAAAGGGCAGTTTTGCTACCAACATTTGGTCCTCAGATGGTCATCACCTGCATTCTGTTAGGAATGAAGAATTTCAGGTCTCAGGCGTCGCCTGTGGCTCAGTAAGTAGGGCGCTGGCCCCATATACTGAAGGTGGTGGGTTCAAACCCGGCCTCAGCTGAACTGCAAAACAGAAAAATACCCGGGCGTTGTAGTGGGCACCTGCAGTCCCAGCTACTCAGGAGGCTGAGGCAAGAGAATCGCCTAAGCCCAGGAGTTGGAGGTTGCTGTGAGCTGTGTGACGCCACAGCACTCTACCAAGGGC